>CAUYQG010211724.1:0-10226 GCA_963574415.1 Tarsius wallacei | reverse complement strand
TCCCCTTGCTAGTGAACCCAGCGTGTGGTTGTGTGCTCTTTATCCATCCTCCTTCCATCCTTTCTGTGTTAGTGTCCAACGTCTTTTGTTCCCCCCTTTGCGCTCATGAGACCCGTGATCAGGAGCCATTTATGAATGAGAACATATCGTATTCAGTTTTTGTTTCTGTGATAGTTCATTTAGAATGATGGTCTCGAGCTGTATCCATGTTGTTGCAAAGACGTGATTTTGTTCTTGTCCTGGCTGCATACAATTCCACCATGTATCTGTACCACATTTTCTTTATCCAGTCCACTTTCATTGGGAATCTGGGTTGGTACCATGTTTCACGATTGTGAATAGTGCTGCAATGAAAATACATGTTTAGGTGTCTTGGCTAAGCAATATATGTTCCTCTGGGTATATTTCCAGAAGTGGGATTCCTGAATTAAATGGAAGCTCAATTTTTAGATATTTGAGAAAATACCACACTGCTTTCTATACCTGTGTTTCGGGGGGTTATTTTTGTACTGTTTATTGACAGTCATCAATATTAGTGTTAGGTGATATCTCATTATAGTTTTGATTTTCATTTATCTGATGATTAGAGAGGCTGAATATTTTTCATATGATTGTTGGCTGCTTGAATGTTTTCCTTTGAAAAGTGTCTGTTTATGTTCTTTGCCCACTTTTTACTGGCTTGTTTTTTTTCCCTATCAATTCAATTCCTTATAGATCCTTGATGTTAGGCCTTTGTTAGATGTATAACTTAGAAATATTTTTTCCTATTCCATGGGTTGTCTCTTTACACTCTTGATGGTTTATTTTGCTGTGCAAAAATTTTTAGTTTGATAAGATCCCACCTATCAATCTTAGCTTTTGCTGCATTTGCTTTTGAGGATTGGTTGCAAATTCTTTGCCTACTTCTATGTCCAGGAGGGTGTTCCCTAAGTTTTCTTCTAATATTCTTATATTTTAGCCCAAATTAGGTTAGGCTATTTCTATTTGCAGGCCCAAGATCTTGGCCTTGCCATAATTAATAAAGTTCTTTGTCTCTGATTCAAGAGCATTGCATCTGCTTCCAATATCAATAAACCTGCAATAGGCTAACTTATTCATTTACAAAATCTCAGACCCTTAATGACCCATAACAATTTGGCAGTGAGGCTGAGATACTGATGAAAACCTGGCTTTTGGGTAGAAACAAGGTTAAGTGTCTCATGAATGATGAATTTGATTTAAGTCCGCAGACATCAGTAACAAATATATTAATCAAATTGTCCCCTTAACCAGGACAAAAAGTTGCCATTTTTTATTGTCTGTCAACGAGGAATAATTCGAGAAGAGGTTACAGGTAGAGGACTAAAAAGTGAATCCAAAAACAGCTTCCTGAATGATGCCTTCAGTGTGTTCACTTGTTTTTCAAGTGGCGCCATCTTGCACGCCAATCTGGCACTGCATTCTGATATAGTTGGATTCGTCTCTTTTCAGACAACAGTTCCAGCATCAAGTATTAAAGAAGAATAATTCATGGCTGCTATGGGTAGAAATCAGAAGAATAGTTAGAACTTTACTTGGTTCACTTGAGAGATGAAAGAGTGGAGTGCACAGTACTTTTTCAAGATGAATGACAAGGGCAGCACCCAAAAGAAAAACAAATGCATTGTGCTCACTAGGATAAGGTATCTTTTGCCTTCTTTGTTCTAATCCTTTTCTTCCTTTCTACCTTGACCCCAGCTGCCTTAAGGGGAAATAGGATTGTGGGGGAGGGGTGGCGAACTGAGGGTAGTGTTCCCAGTGGAAACTGATTCACAACCATCCCAATGTGCTGGGGAACTCTTGGCATGAACTGGACTCCAAACTGCATGCTGCTATTTGACACAGGCACCCATGTTATCATCCTGCTTATTATTGTGGGCTGAGTGGTCCCAGAATTCAACAAATCAGATTTGAGAAAGGTTTACAGTGAAGTAGAGTCAAATATAACCTTGATGTTCAAGTCCACTGGGCCAATTTAATGCACTGTTGTTGTTGCTTCCTGTGTCTGTGTACACAGCAGGAGTCGATGCATTATATGCTTGTATTTTTCTGTCCCACAAATGTCAAAGGAGATTCCGCAAACTGAGAATAGCCACGTGTAGAGAAGAGCTCACATCTTGTGGCTCCACCACCCATGTGACCCCTGGGCGGTATGGTCTCTGTGACTAATGATGCTGCTTACTGGAACTTCTGACAAAGAAAGATGGCCTTTACCCAGAGGCACTCTTAAGGGTTTGGGTCTCATGACCACCCTCATCCAGTTACCAGGTACACCCCTTAGGAAAAGCAGGCCTTTTGCCTGCTTTTGAGCTGACCCAGGGAGGCCCAATGACATTCTGGTTTAACATTCCCACTTTGGGGTTTGTCCTCTCAGACTCCACATCTAGCAAGTGGGGGAAGGACCAAACAGGCCTCATTTGACAAATGGAAATGAGACATTCCAGACACAGCCAGAACATAGCCAGCTGGCCATAGCTTCATCTTGCCTGTACATGAAATAGTGACTGCTCCTACTTTTTAAAAATGTATTTTATTTTTCAATTTTTATTTTAGATTCAGGGGATGACGCTTCCACCTTAGAGGAAACACGTTCTCCATTATACCTCCTGAAACAAAGCCACTGGTTCACTGTACCCTATATTCAGAAGTCCCCCCTCACCCAGGCTCGAGTCACAAATGGTTCCATTAAGCTGAGGACTGAATGTGTCCACTGGGTTGTCACAGTTGTTTATCCTTAGTACCTGCTGCGCAGAGCAAAACCTTGAAATGGTTCTTCCTTCAGCGGACAGACACAAAGCCGTTCTCATAGCTCTTGGCAATGTACCCATTAATAAACTTCGTTTTATTTTTACTGACAATCTGCTGCCAATAATTTAGCTGTTTAGTCTGCTACTTGAAAAACTACAACTGGCAGATTAATGACCCTTTTTTGTGGGTCCACTAACTGTGGCACAAATCACTGCTGCTGATTGAAAGGTCTGAGCCACATATCTGGATGCCTACAGTAAAACTCGTGCTCTGTTGAGGTCTGATGCCTGTCTCCTGCAGTCAGATCTTTGAACTCATCTCCTCTTCAAGCTTTCAAGCTTTTTAAGTATGATTTTTTAAAAATCCAGATTGGTTTGTCTTGTTAAGCAAGTTTTTTCTCTATTGAAATGGTATTCTGATAACTGTACATTCACATGCAGTTTTAAGAAACAATAAGCAAAGAACCTGCATAGACCCGGTTTCCTCCAATGAAAGCATTTTGCGAACCTACACTGTAATATCACAACAAGAATATTGAAATGGATAAAATCTGTCTGTATTGTTTAGATTATTCCAAGATTAATTTTTGCTTGTGTGAAATTGTGGTGTGACAAATTGTGTGTAGGATTAGCTACATTCCATTTTGGAACATGTACAGGCCCGTGTATCCACCACCAGTCAAAATGCTGAACATTCTCATTCCACCATAGTCCCTTAGGCTGCCTTTTTTTTTTTTAAGCAAAATAAAAATTATTCTTATTTATTCAAAAAGAAGGAGAAAACTTAAATAGACCAACATCCATAGTATAAAATAAAAGACTTTGAGGAAAAGACTCTCTCTAAAATTAATGCTGGGACTAGACATATATGTACCTATTTAAAGACATGGTATTTTAAACCTTCAAAAGACAGAAATTTCTTATGTTCTTGAAAGAGTTCCAGAAATCGGAAAAGAGCGGAAGACATCTTAATTCGTTATTATGTGCTACCATAATCACAAAGTGAAACGTGAAAAAGATAACGCAAGAAAGAAAATGAAAGATATTTCATATTTCACTTGTACATAGAAAAATCTTAAATGAAACACAAGGTAGTTAAACCTACCATTCATTCCCAGAACAATACAAAATGCTTAAGGATGTTTAGTGACAGGAAATCAAAGATAGTTTAGTATTAGGAATTTATATTATTTAAATTAATGATAACAGAAATCATATGATTTCTCCTCTTTTTTTTTTCATCTTGTGGTTAAAAGATGAAAAGTTGCTTGAAAATATCCACCACTAATTTTTGGGGAAAAAAAAAAAAATTCTTTGTAGTGAACAAGGAACAGAGGAAGGCTTCCTTAACATAACAATGAACATCTATCTCAGCAATATATTTAAGAAATACGTTGTGTAAAAATGCAGAAGCATGCTGACTATCAACACTCTTCACAATATTCCATCAGTTTTAGTCTCTGCAGTTAATCATAAATGAAAAATCGGAAGCATATAAGAAATAACTTTATCAAATGCCTATTGGGCCAAGGCAAGCTATTTGCAACATTTCTATTGACCCTTGCAACAATTCCGTTTTAAACTTATGGCTGTTTCCAGTTCACAGATTAAGAAACCTATAGTCAATAATTAGCCTCAGGCAACCCACATCTGCCTGACACCAAACCAGCCTTTTCTTTTTTGTCCTTTTTTTTTTAGATTAAAAAATATAGTTTATTTAAAAGTAAATTAGAGAGAGAAAGAGAAGGGAGAGAGAAGATTCACCTCCCCAAGATGGGGGTGAGGGCCAAAGCCAGGAAGCATGGCGACAGCCATAGCTCAAAGAACACATGGCCATACCAGAGTCGAGCAAGGCATTGGCCTCCTTTTTGTCCATTTTGAGAAGCGAACAGTGGAGAGGTTACTACTCTGGTCTCTGGGGCCAGGCAGCCAGGTGTGTTACCTTGTTCAAGGGCCTAGCTCCTTCTTCTCGGTTTCTTCTTTGGCAAAATGCCAGTCTATGTATTCATTTGTTTTTAAATTTTATTTCAGAGTTGCAGGGAACGTGTGAGGATTGGCTACATAAAAAAATTGCATTCAGGTGACAGCTGACTTCCAGCAAGCTCTCTCTCCCCCTGAGAGTAAACATGGTACTCATGAGTGGTTGTGTGCCCTCTCCCTCTAGGCCTCCCTCCCTTAGCAGTCCCCAGCATTTGTTGTCTTGCTTTTGTGCTCATGTGCCCAGAGTTTGGGGCCCGCTTGTGAGTGAGAACACGTGATATTCAGCTTTCTGTTTCTGTGATAGTTCACTGAGAATGATAGTCCCCAGCTCCATCCATGTTGCTATGAGGCATTATTTCATTCTTCCTCATGGCTATGTAGTAATCCATCGTGTATAGGTCTCGCATTTTCTTTATTCAGTCCGCTTCCGAAGGGCGTCTGGACTAGTTCCATGTTTTTATCATTGTAAATAGTGCTGCAATGAACGTATGTGTGCAAGTGTCTTTTGGTAGACTGATTTATGTTCCTCTGGGTGTATTCCCAGAAGTAGGATTGCTGGGTTGTTTGGTAGTTCAATATTTAGTTCTTTGAGAAAACACCGCACTGTTTTCCATGAAGGCTGAAGTAGCTTACATTTCCACCAACAGTGTAGAAGTGTTCCCTTTTCTCCACAGCCTCACCAACACCTGTTGTTTTTTTGACTTATTTTTTTTTTAGATTTATGTTTTTTATTTTAAAGTTGTGGGGTACAGTTAAGGTATACAAATATTCATTGTGCAGGTACCCTTGTTGATGAGGTGTGCCCCACTTTCCCCAGACAGATGTTGACTACTGTTAATCCCACCTCCCTTCTCCTCCCTGTCCCCACCCCTATTATTTCCCGCCACTGTCAATCCTTTTCTTATAGTATTAGGTAGTTGTTCAAGGTCCACTTATGAGTGAGAACATGTGATGCTCAGATCTTTGTTTCTGTGAGAGATCGCTTGGTAATATAAACTCTAATTCCATCCAGGTTGCTGCGAAGTTCATAATTTTGTTCTTTTTTATGGCTGCGTAACATTCCATTGTGTATATGTACCACATTTTAAAAATCCAGTCCTCTTTTGATGGACAGCATGGGAAGAACCCTCTTAATATGGAAACTTGTATCTTTTTCTTTTGTGCATTCTTTTCTGGTATTATTTATTAGATGATTTCCTCCTTACCTCTTGTCCTGTTCTTTTTTTTTGCAAAGCTATTATTTTGCAAAGCTACTATTATTCAGAAGGTAGAATTCTTGAACAGATTATCTAAATGTTTCGTCTTATTTCTTTCATGATTATATGTTTATCTTTTTATTTGACCTCTGGGAATTTTCCTCAACTTCATATTTTGACGAATCTATTGCTTTTTTTTTTTTTTTTTTTAGTTTAAGTCTCACTCTGTTGCTCAGGCTGGAGTGCAGTGGCATGCTCATGGCCACCACAGCCTTGACCTGTTAGGCTCAGGTGATCCTTCTGTCTCAGTCTTCCAAGTAGCTGGAACTACAGATGTATGCTACCATGCCTGACTTGCTTTTTTATTTTCATTTCTGTGATGATAATTTCTAAGAACTCTTGTTTTTTTCTGTTCATACATTGTTTCTGTTTCTCTAAGTCTGGCCTGCCTTTCCTTCTTTCCTTCTTTCTTTCCTTCCTTCCCTCCCTCCCTCTCTCCCTCACTTTCTGCCTTTTATATTAGAAACATTTCTTAAATGCCTACTGATCCTTGGTTGTCTGTCCTTTTGTAGAATGCATCTCTACCATGTAATCTGGAAGCTCTGTGCATGTGCGGTGTGTGCCCAAGTTCTCAGTAGGCCTCACTATTAGGTGACCTGACTGTGTTCATCCATTAGCGGAGTGTTCAGGCTGTTTGTATTTACTGGACTTTTCTTTATCTTCGTCAGTTTTATTCAGGGAGGAATTCTGCCTGGGAACTATAAGCCAGGCTGGGGTCATTCTTGGAATTCAGTTGGAGAAGGGCACTGTTCTGTGATTAGACTTTCACTTAGTCCTTCTGATTCCAATAAGCAATCTTATGCTCAGCTGTGACTTGTAGTTCTGTGTCTGAAGTCACTTGATTTAATTCAACTTTCTAGAGAATAAATCTCTAAAATTCTGCCGGGTTAGGCATAGTGCATTGTCAAACCATGCTGGCTGGAAAAGAACTGTTGTACACAACTGCTGTAGAATTTTAACTAATCTTTTTGTCTTTAGTTCCCTAACAGCCCCACCTCCAGAGGTATCAAATGCTTCAATTCCTGAGCCTCTTAGGGTTCTATGTTGTAACTATATTTGTGCCCAGGCTCTCCCCCACTACCGGCTTCAGTTTCTGTTTTCTTGACTCTCCTTGGACAGTTACAACTTGTTCACTTGCTTTCCAGCGTCCTAAACTTTATTATTGCCATCTTGCCTGTTCTCTTAATCCTTGAGAGTGAATGCTTTTTCAGAAATCATTTAGGCCAGTCTTGGTGGCTCAGCCTGTAATCCCAGCACTTTGGGAAGCTGAGGCGAGTGGATTGCCTGAGCCCGCAGGTTTGAGACCCGCCCAGGCAACTTGGCGAGACCTCATCTCTACAGCACATAAAAAATTGGCTGGGCGTGGTAGTGCACACCTGTAGTTCCAGCTACTTGGAAGGATGAGGCGGGAGGATCGCCTGAGCACAGCAGGGTGAGGTTGCCATGGCCAGGAGCATGCCACTGCACCCCAGTCTGGGCGACAGAGTGAGACTCCAACTCAAAAAAAAAAAAAAAAAAAATCATTTAATTACCATTTAAGTGGTGATTTGAAAGGTGTCATCTGTTGAATCTACCATGTTGAGACAGAAACGACCATTTTTCTGTCTTCAATTGCCTTCTCAGGTCAGACTTGCTTGCTCTTCTTTAATCACTCTTAGGTCGCTTACCTCAAACACTGTGCCTCTAATTTTGTTTTTCATTTTAACTCAAGTTCTATATTTCTATCTGCCCAGTAGGGCAGGGACTAAGATGAAGAACTGAGGTCCCAGGTGCAACGTTTAGGAGGCTTTCACTCAAAGGATTGTGCCACCTGACACCCGGAGTCAGCACCTTCTTAAATTTTGCACCCTGGTGCCTTACTCTCCCCACCCTAATCCCAGTCCTATTGCCTTGTACATATTTCCATTTTTGCTATCTCAATGTCACTTCCAACTTATTATGTCCAAAACCAAGTTGACCATTTTTCTACCCACAATCCTTCCCTCTCTCCCCACCTCTATTTCTAGTCCTTTTCCATAGCACTAGCGATCTCTGTAAGATTTGTTTCTTTCCTTTTTCAGCACCTTAATATTCTCACTCAAAATTCATCTATTTTTTCTTTGAAGTTGTCTTTTATCTGTCCTGTCCTTTTTGTGTTTATTCCAATAAATTATTCCCAACAGGACTTTTAACTCTGGAAGCCTTGAACAATAACTTTCCCTGCTCCAAAATCCCTTACACACTGTTTTCATCACTTTCCTCCTTAAGATTTCAGTGTCTACTTCCTCTCTATTCAAATCTAACATGCCTACTACACTTTCAAAGCCCTCCATTATCCAACTCTACTTCACCTTGAACGCATTCATCTTTCTTTTGAGGTTCAATACAAGTCATAACTCCTTCGTGAACCTTTGAGTCACTATTCATTCCTTCACTGACTAGTCTGTTTAGTTTCCTCCTTTCAGTTCCTCTAGTGCTAATTGTCCATTTCACACTGAATTTTACGCTGACTTGTACTATTCCATGCCTCACGGCCATCTTCGACCCATTGGTCCAAAGCCAAGTCCATCATCTTCCCACTCACGCCCACCTCGCTTTTCTCACCTATTATTCTAGTTTCTGTCAGTAGCAATTCTATCTAATCTCCAAGTCAGAATCATTTATTTTCTTTACCCATTTTGTTGGTATTTTGATTTAAAGTTCTATCCATTTTTCCTATAAAATATATCTCATATTTGTATGTCTGCTTCCTCCTCTAGGTGGTAAGCTCCTGAAAGGCAGGATGCACATGTGAATATGGCTTCTTGAAAGGTTCTAAGCAAATAGCAGGTTCTCAAATTCTCCTTGACAAGTAAGAAAAACTCCAATATTCTACACAATAGGCATCTCTTTCCATAAGAAAGAAGGACTCATTTATTTTCTTATCAAAGGACACCATTTCAAAAGAAGAGGATGTTGCAAGGTTACCCCAATTCTATATTGGAATTCTTATTAAGTATATATGTTTAAAATATTTGTGCAATTAGATAAAATGTTATAAACTGAGTGCCAAAACTATCTATAAAACTTAAACTTGCCGGGCTCGGTGGCTCAGCCTGTAATCCTGCGCTTTGGGAGGCTGAGGTGAGTGATTGCCTGAGCCTGCGGGTTCGAGACCCGCCTGGGCAACTTGGCGAGACCTCATCTCTACGTTTAGAAAAAAAAAAAAAAAAAAATCAGCCGGGCGTGGTAGTGCGTGCCTGTAATTCTGGCTACTCAGAAGGTTGAGGCAGAAGGATCGCCGGAGCCCAGCATGTCGAGGCTGTGGTGGCCGGGAGTGGCCACCGCACTCCAGTCTGGGCGACAGAGTGAGACTCCAACTCAAAAAAACAAAACAAAAAACAAAAAACAAAACTTAAACTTTAGTTATTCAAAATATATCTCTAGCTACTATGGTTATTACAAAACTGTGTTTTACATAAAGGCGTATATAATGTAAGACACCAAGAAAATTTCTAAACACCAAACTCAACCCTCTAGAACATACTGACTCCAATAAGTTCTCGATAACCCATTCCTACTCCCAACCCTCTCTCCTTTCCTCTTCTCTTTCTCTTTGGTGAACACTTACAGTTTTATCACTAAAAAGAGGTTTGAAAGCCAACAGAGAACAAGCAACCAACATAACTGTTCTTTAATATATTTTCAGTCTTTCTAGAATACTTGACCAGGTAATTTGTTCAATTATTTCATACTTTTCCCAACAATAAACCTCTGCAAACTATCAAATTACCAGTTATTTGGGGAATGAGAACTGCAATCAGGAAATGGTAAATGGGGTCGAATTATTGTTTCTCTGGGAATATATGAGGTCTGAATTTAGGGTGTAGTCTCAGAGCTTCCTAGACTTCATGGATATTTGATGAGGGAAGAGTCTGCAGATTGTGGTAATTTTCCTAATTGCTCAGGCCTGTACTCAACACCACTTAATTCTCCAGTTTGGTCTTGCAAGTATTTGTGGTGGTGATCCAGTCATCATGAGATACTGTCTCTACATTCACTCCCCTTCCAGCAGCTCCCTGACTCAGAGTAACAGATATGTACTACCTTTGTCTTTTTTTTTTTCTTTTTTTTGAGTTGGAGTCTCACTCTGTCGCCCAGACTGGAGTGCAGTGGCCGCTCCCGGCCACTGCAGCCTCGACCTGCTGGGCTCCGGCGATCCTTCCGCCTCAGCCTTCCAAGTAGTTGGAACTACAGGTGCGCGCTA
>CAUYQG010211723.1:0-22275 GCA_963574415.1 Tarsius wallacei | reverse complement strand
GAGGCTGAGGTGAGTGGAATGCCTGAACCCGCGGGTTTGAGACCCGCCTGGGCAAGCGAAACCTCATCTCTACAATAAATCAAAAAATTAGCCGGGTATGGTAGCGCACGCCTGTAGTTCCAGCTACTTGGAAGGCTGAGGTGGAAGGATCGCTGGAGCCCAGCAGGTCGAAGCTGCAGTGGCCGGAAGCAGCCACTGCACTCCAGTCTGGGCAACAGAGTGAGACTCCAACTCAAAAGAATAATGATGATGATGATTATTCTGGCTATTTGTGGTCATTTATGTTTCCATATGAATTTCTGTATTGTCATTTCCAGGTTTGAGAAGAATGATGTTGGTAATTTAATGGGTATTGCATTGAATCTGTAGATTGCCTTTGGTAGGATGGACATCTTAACAATGTTGATTCTTCTTATTCATGAGCATGGAATGTTTTTCCATTTGTTTGTGTCTTGGATTTCTTTGAGCAGTGTTTTGTAGTTCTCATTGTGAAGGTCTGTCACTTCTCTGGTTAGGAAGATACCGAGGTCTTTCATTTTTTTGTGTGGCTACTGTGAATGCGCTTTTTATTTGGTTCTCTGCCTGTACGTTGTTGGTGCATAAGAATGCAACTGTCTTTTGCACATTTATTTTGTACCCCGAGACTTTGCCAAAGTCCTTTATCAGTGCAAGCAGGTTTTTGACAGATTCTCTTGGATTTTTGAGGTATAAGAACCAACTGGCTCTTTACAGAAAAAGTTTGTGACCCCTGGCTTAGAACATGCTAATACCAGCATATCTGCCATGAACTCAACGACCTGGGTAGATAGGCTGCATCTACAAGATGATATGAGTCAGAGGGTCTCAGTCTGCCCTACAGAAGCAGTGACCAGTCTGTTCCCAAGTGAGGCAAAGTTGTTCATTCACCACGGTCACCCCCTGGCATGCAGCATTGATGTGGAATTGACTTTGCCAATGGGTATCAAGTCTTGAATGTCTCTTATTGTGAGCCAATGACATTGCAGAAACCTTCGGAAGGCAGGGTAGTTTAAAATGTAGTAGAGTGTTGTATCACTCAAATAGAAGGGTCAGGGTAGATTTTGAAGTTCTAGTGATGATCAGCTCTTCTGACCTCCTTTTGAAGCTTTCAAACTTTGTTTACAATTTTGGTAGTGAGATTGTTTTGTGTATGACTGTCTGTGTGTCTAGAATTACAAGAAAAAAGGGTAGGAGGATAATTTATATGCAAAAAGGGATCTCCAACAAACTGGAATTATATTATGGAGTACAGACTCCTTGTACTACAGGCTTCCCCCCGTTAGGAGAGTATTCTATGAACATGCCTTAAACAATAAATATAAGAAGATGTGTACCAAATGTCCTAGCTACTGAGAGGTTGAGGTGGGAGGATCACACGAGCATAAGAATTGAGACTGCAGTGAGCTATGATCATGCCACCGCATGCTAGTCTGGGTCACAGACTAAGACCCTGTCTCTAAAACAATAATAATAATAAACAAATATAAGCATGATGTCATATAAATGTGCCTCTCAGGAAAGAATAGACTTCAGTGTCTGATATGGTAGAATCCCAGGTCTTTGATAGAGTGGTTGATGCAATTAAAAATATAAACAACAGCAGTAGTCAGTTCCACTCTTGACATTTGTGGGGCCCGCCCATACATCATAGGTCTAAATATTTCAAAGTTACTCATCAAACCTGTAAATAAAACATATTCTTATGCTCCTGCTTTTACAAATGTATGTTCATAATGACCTGGTGACAAAGTTCAAATTTAGGATCTCTGGGCACTTTGGATGAATAGCATATATATGTAGCAGTGCAGGACAAACACTGCTTGACCACTCCTTTCTCAACCCAGCACCCGAGGGGCTTCTCATGTTGACCTCCATCTCATGTGACCTCTCTTAGCGGCATACCCTCACTCCATCCACAGCCACTCCAACAGTTGGGAGTCACTGGACTGGACTATCTCCTGGACCCACTTCCCATCTTTATCCCTGGGTCCCAGTGATGTGGATTTTTCAGGTCAGCCTGTGCTTCGAGAGTGTCAGCTCAATGGGTTGGCCAGCCAAGCCCCAGAGAGGGTCGTCAAGGGGCTGGTAAGCCTAGCCCCAGAAGTGTCAGCTCTAATGGGCTGGCAAGCCAAGTCCTGAGAGTGTTGCTGGCAAGCCTAGTCCCTGAGGTGTCTCAGCTTTGGAGTTTCGCCTTCTTCTGGCAGCTCTCCTGGTTTAGCCAGCTCCAACGATCTTCTGCAGCTCTTCAGGTCGCAGCTCTTCAAGGTAGGGGTTCTTGTCTCAAGCCCAGGAAGAATGAGGGACATGGACAGTCGGAAAGTGAGAAAGCAGGATTTATTGAGAAGACAGAGAAGCTCCTACAGTGGGAGGGGACCCGAAGGGGTTGCCGACCTGGGGCCAAAAACCTGGTGCTCATATAACCCTAAGTCCAAACCAATTTTTCTAGCACTAGCTGTGAGCTATAGCTGTTCTGATTGGTCAGTATTAAGGTAGGGGTCTAATGGTGAGCCGATTGGTTGCTTTTTGATCCCAGCAGTTGAGTACCTGAGCTCTAGCTTGAAAGGCTTGCAGGGAGCTTGCTTACCAATACTGAGCCTGAGAGGCTTGCTGGGAATTCATTACATTACTAACAGAGGACCCGCCTGTCTGTCTGCCTAGCCTTTCTTTAGCTATCTCCTGTTTCACCAGGTATCATTTGCATGGTCCTTCCAGGAAGAGAGACCCCAGGGATTTGATCCACACAGGCCCTGAAAGTGAAAGTAGGGCACTTCGGGCAGGAAATTTGGAGTCCCAGTTACCTGGAATGTGGTCTAGAAAAAGACACATGGACTCCAGGTGGGCATATCCTCATCCAACAGGTAGGGGCCAGACTGAGACCCCATTAAGCCTGGGCCAGGGCAGGGCGACCTCTTGCCTGGGCCTAGGAGGCACTGGACTGGGCTGTCTCATAAACCCACTTCCTCCCCAGTGATGCTCTTCAGCTGTGTGCGCAGGGCTGGTCCCATTACAAGTCCTCTGTAATGAGGAGATGGTCCAGACAACCTGAGGCTCTAAGCCTTGTGACTATATGATTTCAGACCTGTTTGTTTGACATGCTCTAGGGATTTTCTGTTACCAAGTATTCCAAAACTGGGCTCTGTCAATCATTTATGAACATAGACTGCAGTGTCTTCTGAATCTTCTCTGGACTATCTCCCTGAGTAAGTGGGAATGTAGAAATATCTGCTTCCAGACACACTTTTTCTCTTGTCCTCATAGAAATTATGTAGTTCTTTCCTGCTCCTCGCAAATCACGGTGTGGAGTAAATACATTTCCCTGGAAGGGTTTTTCCAAAATGAAAGCATTTTATCAAATTAATACTTAGACTAAAAACTTTTTTTGTTTTTATTTTTGTTTTCCCGAGTTTCAACATCTTAGCTCTGTGGGTAATGTTTTGACTAGAGCTATGGTCCCTTCTGTCATTGCTGAGTTTAGGAGCAGTCACTGCATCATTAGAAAGCCTTTTACTCCTTTCTGCAGGCCAGCCTGGGAGCTTTGACCCCACACAAACCACAGGCAATCAGCAGTAAATCTCAGTCGTCTCCAACTATGCTTCATGCTGCAGAAGCACATCAGATACACACTTCCCTAAATTGAACCTATAAAGTACTTCATATCCCTGATATTACCGCATCCCCACCCCCACCCAAAACCTAGATAATGGGCAAAGTTGAGAGTAATTGATGGGAGGATTTGGGTCAGTTGGTTATCTCCTGTCACAGTTCTGATCAGTATGACAATGGAGGTGAGTTTCACATAGGGCCCACATAAAAAATGATTTAAATAAGCAAGTTTTTCAGAGGCAGAATGGATCCTGTTTTACTGTTCTCACTTATTCAGTCGTCAAAGTTTGTTTCACTATTTTTGTTCATTCACATCTTCAGCCCTGTAGCAGTTAACTTCTAGAGGTATCCAGAAAGTCTTGTGAGGTAGGAGGAGTATGTGTTCCCCCACTGTGGGGTCTTTTGTATCATCGTTCTTCAAGTTAGAAACGGATTTGGTCTTTTTCTAAGTTTAAATCTCAACCTTTTTTCTTTCTAGAATACCATGTAACAACTTAGAGCCCTGGATCAGCACACCTGCAAGAGAATGACCCTCTTATTCAGCGTCTCAAGTCATGAGTTCTGGTCCTAGTTGTGCTGCATTCTAACCTTCCTAAATTAGAAATTCGCTTCTTTGTACCTCAGTGTCATGAAGGGTCAACTGGAGATAGAAATACCTGCCTTGCCTACCGGAGAGTCAGGCAGACATCTAAATGAGGGCCATTTCAACAGTCATTGCTGGTTGAAACCAAGGTGGTACAAAGGTGAGCAGGGCCTGGCTCCTGCTCTTAGTGGCAAATCCACAGACAAATGGCTGAGCAGAGCCCAGCGTGTAGATAAAGAAACTCTGAGACTTGGAAGTGCTTTACATGAAAAGTTATTATTGTTTAGCATTAATGGAATAGTTCGGGAGGTAACATAAACCCAGCCAGTCTGGGATTCTCAGAAGCTGCATTAGCTCAGGTTACTAGTGCCATGGAAAACCATTTGCACTAGGCGCCAAGAACAAACTCATGGTTCAACTGATGGCAGCTTCTGGAATTGTAGACAATATGCCATGTTGAAATGACTTGTAGGAAAAACCTCATGAAACACAAATCTGTGCAGTCAATGTTTTTCAAGCTATGTTCCCTACTCTCTTTGGAGTTATTCATAAGCATGATGGAACAAAAAAAGATTCTGAGCTCAAATAAGTTTGGGAAATGCCACACACTGCATGCCCCTTGACAACTGATTATACATGTTAGCAGTTAAAGATTCTGGAAACAGAAAAAGTTGGAATTAAACAAATCTGGTTAATTTTGTTTAATTCTGTTTAAATTAAGTTAGTGCATGCGAGACTTGTTGGGTCCCATTTTATAACACCTGGTTGATATGTATTCTGCAAGGTACCAGTTTGGAAAATGCTGAATGTAATGCATCGTAGGTGAGCACAAAAAGAACCAGATAAAAGATTATAAATGTGTTGATATAAATCTATGTGAAGGGACCCCCCCAAAACTGAAATTTATTTATAAAAATTGTGTATTTATTCTTATATATCTAAATTTCAGTCACTTTCAAAGTACTCTCTGTTTGATGTAATACACCTATCAAGATGCTGTTTCCACTTCTCAAAACAGTTTTTGAGCTTGTCAATTTTGATGTCTTAGTGTTTCTGCCATTTTTTATTTCACCTCTTCCACATCAGCAAAACATTTCCCATTAAGGATATTTTCAACTGGGGGAAAAACAAAGTTGCTTGGGGCAAGATCAGGTGAACAGGGAGCGTGGGGCACAGGGGTCATGACATTATTTGTCAAACTGCTAAACACTCAGGATGTGATGCCATGGTAGAAGAACCAGTTACCTGTTTGCCACAACTCAGGATGTTTCTTCTGCAATGCAGCCTCTCACAACAAAGCTAGCTGGTACACTAATGCCCCCGAGTTCTTAGAACACTTACCTAGCAGGGGGAGTATGTACTTACTATAAGGGACCTACCCTCTAAAAGATAATTCCAGTTCTCTGGGAGGTCTCCCTTGTATTTTTAGTAGGAGAAAACAAAAACAATCCAAAGCACATGAATTATAGACTGTAGGTCAGTAAATCAAAACACAAATGTATGAGACCATTGAATGATTATTTATGGATTTAACAGGAATGTAAATGTGCTAATCCATTGAGCATTCCATTTCAACTTTCTTATTAATACACCTTAGTATTTCTTGTTTAAATCTAATATTTTATTTTAGTGGTAGATTTGAATCTCTGTTACTTTTACACATTTGTGTGAGTCCCATGACTTCCCTAACATGAACAAAGATAAAACCTAACTTAAAAGGCTATTGTGAAAATAAGGAAACTACCTGTTAAACCAGCCCATCTTGTGCTTATCACAAAGCAGGCTCTTTGGAAATAGTTGTTCTCATCTTCCCTCATCTTCCCCTCAAAAAAACACCTGTGGTGGCTTGGTGTGAAGTTTGCAGGGTTTTGAAATGAATCTCTTACTAATTGCCCAAGGCTGTTGTAGGATTTAGAGGGAAAATTTGTTTCAAATTTCCTCATCTTGTACAGTCAGAAAAACCTAAAATAGATTTCTTGACTTCTGGTGCCACTTCCTTCTTAACGCAGGACAACAGACTGAGTGTGAGTGTGAGCTCATCACAGAAAACCGAAGTGGTACTGTTATCATTGTGGTTGTGGCCCAACCAGGGACCTGAGGAGAGTCCCCCTCCACTGTGGTCTGCTACATCCAGGACTAATGCCATCCAAGGGGCTCACTTCCTTTATCCGGTTTTTCTTCTTACGTATGTGCTTATGTAACTTGAATGGGAATGTTTCTGCTGAAAACCAAAAAGGAAGTGGCAATCTGTTTTTGTATTCATGATGTCTTTGTCTTATAGCATCACCACTTAGAGAAAGTTAGGCCCACCCATCCATCCACCCATCCATCCACCTATCTATCCATCCATTCACCCACCAGCAACATCCAACATCACTATTTACTGGTGACCTAGGCTATAAGGTTCCTACCCTTGTGGAACTTGTCTATAAGGGATGACTTCAGTCTTTAAGGGCCACTCGATGGAGGGCCCACATACGGCTATTTGCAGACTACCATCAGGGACATCTTCCTATGTCACCAGAAGTCTGGCATAAGCCATGACTAAATTGTGGCTCTCATTTGAAAGTCTCAAAATCCATTTTCAGAAGAGTAAATGGATAAATATTGGCTGCCTACTAAGACCATTAGCAGTCATTCAGACTTCTTATCTTTATCTACCAAGCAAAGTCCTGGGTCTGAGATCCTTTAATATCCAAGCAGACTCTGCTTTCAAACCCAGATGCAATTGTTGGCTCACACTTATGGTAACATTTACTGTCAGGTGTGAAGGCATGGAACTCTAATGTAATATGTTTTTGTTTTACAAGACTCAAAGCTTTTAAGGATGCATTTGCTGCACAGGGTGAATGTGTCCAGGCTTCTGATCAACCCCTGTTGGGAAGTC
This sequence comes from Tarsius wallacei, assembly GCA_963574415.1. Classification (NCBI taxonomy): domain Eukaryota; kingdom Metazoa; phylum Chordata; class Mammalia; order Primates; family Tarsiidae; genus Tarsius; species Tarsius wallacei. The sequence continues at coordinate 15,184 of CAUYQG010211723.1, read as the reverse complement.
TCATGACCAGAGTACACCATCTTCTTAAAATATTTCCTGATTAGGGTGTGATCAGTACAGACCTTCTGGAAGCAAGTGAAAAGAAGACAGGCCTATGGAGTTGGTGAAAGATGATGGGCGTATTTAAGTGTCAGGAGTTAAGTGCATAATTTATGCAATTATCTCATTTGGTTCTCCCAACTCTTCTATAAAATAGATTGTTTTTCAAATATGGAGACCAAGGATCAGAGAAGTCAAGTAATTGAGCAAGATGTCAATCTAGGTATATCTGCCCTCTAGTCTATTGCCTTTCATCTGTGCTATGTGGCATTCTGTTTGGGAGCTTGAATAAGGTGACGACATCTGATGGATTAGGCGATTGAACAATCTTGCCCTAATCTCCTCACTTCTTCAAAGCTGTAGTCTTACCTTTTTGTAAGCATGATCATCTGTCTTCAGCCCTTGGGATAATGGAATAAGAAGCCATAGGTGGTTCTGCCTTTACCAGAACTGAATGGCCATGGATGGACCATGCCCAATCATTAGACCTTAGTTTCCTCAGTTTGCCAAAAATGGAAATAATAACAATGCTAAAATGAAAATAATAGAGCACTAGACTAGAAGGAGTAAAAGTTTAGATTTTAGAGTGAGACAGATGTATATTTGAATCTAGGATCTGCCCTTTACAAATTATGTGACCTTGGAAGAGTTACTTAAATTCTGTAGGTTTTAATTTCCCCATCTGACAAATGGGAAAATGATAATACCTCCCTCAGCATATTACAGCAAGGGTTAAATGAATGTATATAAACAAATAGCACAGTGACTAAAAGGTTGCAGGTACTCTATTCAAGTTAGCTACTGTTATTACCCATACTGACTAACTCATAAGACTGTTGTCAGTCTTGAAACTTAAAGCGGTACTGTGTAGGAATGTGTTTTGTAAACTGTGAAGCTTACCCTGTTGTATTACTTGTCATTAATAGTGGTAATGGTTGTGGCCATAATGAGCACTTACTATTAATATTTCTCTTTGTAGTTATATGCTCAAAGAGCAACCAAATGACATAGCTTCTTCTTATTCTGGAATACATAGATTTGAACCAAATATCCTTCAGTCTCGGGAGCAAAAAATGCACTACATGAGATAAGAGCAGAGTCTCCCAAAATGTCCATTATAAGGGAAATAAACATTTGAAGAATACATTGAACCTACTCATAATACAATTGATCATATCCCCCAGCCAGTACAGGTCCCCAACAGCATCTGTCCCTAGGCCAAGGATTTGTGCCAATCATTGCAGTTGGAAATCATGCTAAGGAAGGAGGAGGAACTATGCCCCCCCTGGACATGAGAAATAGAACAATCCAAAGTAGTGGTATTGAGGTGAGACATCACAGAGGCTTCAGGCCCACAGTCATGCTCAGTTCTCCAAAAGAAAATAGAAATGCCTTGCAAAATAAATAAGGAGATTTCTTTTTATTTTAAGCATATTTTATTTTATTTTATTTTTATTTTAAAGATGTGGAATACAAGTCAAGATTGGGTACATTGGACCTCACTTCACCTGGATTAGGATCAGGCTGGTTGCTCTGCAGGATGGGTATGACAAATTGTGGCCTCTGTAGTAACACTTCCTTCTCTCACAACCATGGACATCACTAGCTGATGATGTTTCTCTTTCCTGCTGAGCCCAGACAGAGATTTAGAGTCCTTTCCAACAAAGCGCACCAGGCATATGCTACTGAAAGATCAGAATTTTCATACAGAATGAAATCCAATAGTAGTCTCACTTCATAATTTCAGCCTAGTAGTCATCCAATGTTTCTAAGGATGGTGGCAATAACAGACTCTATTGGTTTTCAATCTGACAGCAATTCACCCACTCTTCCTCTTTCTTGGCAGAATCTACGTTGCACTATGGAGGCTGAAAGTGTCGAGTACTCAATTTACCTGCCTTCCTCGCAGGTAAATTAGGATGATTATTTCTTCTAGTCTTGACTAGCGGGACCCAAGAGGACACCTCCTACATAACATCTGGTCATAGTTTTCTTTTTCCCTGATAAAAAGATATGTGCATAGAGAAACACCATTTTGAATGTTACCATCTTGTATGTATGAAGATGCAGTATCTGGAGGTATGGACATCATCTGGTAACCATAAGGGCCCAAGCCTAAAGACAGAAGTCAGTGCTTTATGGGTGGTGGAACAGAAAGATAGAAGCATCTGTTATCTTAAATAGCTTTCTTTGGCACTAAATTTGCCAAATTTGGAACCACTTACTTATGGACTTCTCATTATATGAGAAAATAAGTCTTTCTTATTCTATTATTCGTAGCCAAAAGCATTCCAACTGATGTGAATCCTTTTTTTCTATGTTTGTGGCATTCTCTATTTTACATGGCAGAGCACACTTTCCAGTAGCAAAGCTGAGGATGCCAATTTCTCACTTTTCCAGGTTTCTGTGCAGTTCAGAATGGGCATACCACCAACAATAAGCACCCATGCCAAACCTTGAGTGGGAAACTAGTAGCAGATAGAAACGGTGACGGTACAGAACTAATGCTAGGAAAGGAGAAGGATCTATGCCCAGTTTCCACAGGCACAGTGGCAGTGACTCTGTCTGCAGCTGCATCTGGGGTCTGGGGATGTCCAGCATCAGGAATGCCCCTATGTTGGCAATGACCACCAGCTACAGCAGTGGCATTATTTGAAGTGAGTGGGATAGAGTGTTCCTGGGAGCATAACCTCCAGGACTGGCTCTCCATCCTGCCAAGAGAGATTTTGAGCTTCTCAATGTCCTTTTAATCAATTCTCATTTTGCTTAAAATAGCAAATTTGGTTTCTGTTGCTTACAACTAAGAATCTTGACTGATACAATAACCCCTATCCAGTGGCAACTATGGATGATACCATCTGCAAGAAGTCTATTGTTAGCAGATTGTTCACTCGCCATCTCTTTTGAGCACATAAACAGATACACTTAGCTGGGCATTAGCATGCACTTGTAGTCCCAACTCTCGGGAAGCTGAGGCAGCAGGATCACTTGAGCCCAGGAGTTTGAGGCTGCAGTGAGCTATGATCATACCACTGCATCCAGCCTGGATGACAGACTGAGACCTTATCTCAAAACAAGCAAGCAAACAAACAAACAAAAACAAGATCAAAAAACAAACAAACAAAGACAGATACATCTCTAAATCCTAGAGTGTAACAAAAGCAAAACATTTTTCCTTTTATTAATGTGGATTTCTATGGTGAGGGAGGTATACAACTCAATTAAATTGTTAAGATAATCCTCTAAAAACACACACGAAACAATGTTTTCTACTTCCTGGACGGAAACAAGAGCTTAGCTCCTCTCTCCTTTACGGTTGCTTTGTGATTGCTTATAGTGACCCAGTTGCCATAGTAAGAGCTTCCTTTCAAAGCACAGTGGCGAGTCAGCCAATCTGAAGCATGTTCAAACAATTGTATGATTCCTTCCTGCTTCCATAGACACCAGCTTTATTGTGAGATCCATGCATTGTTGCCCTCTTCCTGAGACCTGGGAGTGGGATCAACTGAGGAGTTTTTGGTAACAGCTGTTTCTCTCCTGATTCTGTTTAAGTTCTTTGATAGACCGGATTCAAGTGAAGCTTTAAGTCACATGTGGAAGTGATGTGAGAGCCAGGAACAGAACCAAATCTCCACATGGAAAGTTCTTACGCTATTAGTGTCATGAGGGTAGACCAGATACCTGACACTGACACTGGTTGTTCTATGACCACTAGACTAAAATTGCCCCACCACAGTCTCACTTGCCTCAACTCTTAATTTCCTGCTACTCTTCTCATAACCAATCCCTTTCTTCTTCAGTTAATCAATAATAATAATAATAATAATGGCAACCTTTGATAAGCACACAGCACCAGCCTCGCAACAAGCTAGATGCTTTATATACATTTAATCTCCTTTCTCCTCTACAAGGTGTTATTACTTCCACTTTACAGATGAGAAAACTGAGACGCATTGAGGTTAAAAAACTTATACAAGGTCACTTTGAGTGACTGACATCATTAGTAATCTTCTCATATGTTTTAGCTCCCAGACAGACTCCTTGAAAGCAGAAACCAAGTAATATGAATCTTTCTAATACCCATGGTGTTAGGAAGAATGAGCTGCATTGGTCAGTTGCTTTTTGTTTCACTACATCCAGGCATTGGAGGATGAGGAAAATTGACTTTACAAGGGAGTTAGTCAGTGGTGTACTGGAAAATGTTAAACAACTGGCCCTCCTTGGGACAAAAGCCCTGATTTGTATCACTCACCTATTTCCATTGTGTAAACACTCCCACCGCAACTAATTTCAAGCTACCAGTGTGAAATCGATGGGAACAGCTGTGTACAATGGCTCTTGTGAGCTGATGAAAGCCAGCCTGAGCCCCTCCTGGCTCCTGCGGTATGCATATGATATGTAAAAAGCTAGCTCCAAACCTTCCTTGCTTGCTTGGATGGTATTTTGACTCTGCCATCCTCTAATAGCTTGTTAAAAGCACAAAGCCTTGAAGGAGTCTGCTAAGGAGGCTAGTGGATTATTGACCCACATCTTACTCTGATGCAGAGGTTCCTTCTGATTGTGGCTGTGCCATCTCAGCTTGCGACACACAAGCTTCACGCTAGTCCCAAGCAATGCACAGCCCCTCCAGATCAAGTTATGTTTAAGCAGAGGGAAGCTGTGTGACCCATAGCAACCCTCCTTCATAAATACAAACAATTAAAGCAAAGCCTTTTTCCTGTGACTTGGGGAAACAAGGTGAGGAATTTCTTCCAAGAATGATTAACCCTAAAGGCATGCAAAATATGTCTGACCAAACACAGAGTTTAATGATATGATTTTCTTCCTGCCAGCTTCAGACCTTTTCATCATTCTCCTACGTCTGAGACGTTCTTGTTTAAACAAAAAACAAAACACTACTTGTTTAAGCTCTGATCAAACTTACCACGCTTATCCGCATCTAAAGGAAGATGTTTTAAAATTATTGCAATAAATCAAAAAAATTAGCCGGGAATGGTAGCGCGCGCCTGTAATTCCAGCTACTCGGAAGGCTGAGGCGGAAGGATCGCCGGAGCCCAGCAGGTCGAGGCTGCGGTGGCCGGGAGCGGCCACTGCGCTCCAGTCTGGGCAACAGTGAGACGCCAACTCAAAAAAAAAAAAAAAATTATTGCAATAAGAGATGCTGGATTCTATCTTTCTGAAGCAATTGTGCTTAGAACAATAAATATGTAGATTATGTCACTAGAAGGGAAATGGATTTCCAATTCTTAGTAAGTCTCCAAAGAGTCTCAGATCTTTTATCTTAAGTTAATGAAACTGGAAATAATATTTGGCAGCTCAGGAGCAGAATGACATCATAGGCATGCAGGCTTGGGTCAGAGGACTCATTCAGTCTTTCAACAGGCTTTTATCGAATGTCTCTTATGTGCCAAACACGTTGGAAAGGTCTAAGGATAGAAAGCAGGAAAAAAGCAAAGACCTGGGACTAGGGATGAAGTGGCTGAGGGATGCTGTCCAAGAGTTGGCACACCACAGCCTAAGGATGCAGCCCAGCCTGCAGGTTGGGGGCTTCTCAGACCTTGGTGTCGCCCACCACTTACACATCGTCTGTGGCTGCTGCAGCCCAGGACCACTTGAGGAGTAGCAGTGACAGAGACTTTGTATTTCCACAAAGTCTGAAATATTTACTCTCTAGCTCTTGAGAGAAGATGTTTGTCAGCCTCTGTCTAGGGAGAGGTAACAGAGACCCAGACCGAGGTGTGACAATGAGAATAAAGATGACGAGACAGAGCCGGTGAAATCTAGGAGGTAGAATCTGTAGGGCAGAGATGGGGGCTGATAAAGGGCGTAGGACCCAGGATAACATCCAAGTTGTCTTGGAGCCTGGAAGGAGGGGCCTCTGCTTCCATACTGCCTCCTTCCCACCCCTGGAGACCAGCATTTCCTGGTGCCCAAAAGAATAATTATTCATATGTTTTTCAAAAACACTCCTATACTCATGTGACTTTTTTTTTTCCAGACAGCCTGGAACGATATGTCTACAATGAACACCTCTTCTTTTTGAGTAAATAGTTTGTTGAGATAGTGTCACCTGCTTTATCAAATGCATGGGACACAAGGGGAAGCCAGCCTCTTAGAGAAAATACAACAATATTGAACGTGGCAAGTTAAAACCTATAAAAGTGCTTTTCATTATCACTATCATGCCTGTATTAATCCAAAACAAAGCACTATCTGATCAATATTCATTAATAGACAAAAATTTAGCAAAATTTAAAAATTTCCCCTTGACAGGAAATCTTTGTTTTATTTCTTTATCTTATTTAGATAAATAGCAATGGGTCAGGTTAAAGGCAAGCAAGTGGGGAAAGGTGACCATAAGGGTGTGTTAACTGTTGGTCTCCCTTTAACCTGCCCCTGTAGCATGGTGAGAATGTGGAGATCAGATGATACAGACTTTATGAGTTGTGTCATGTGAAGTTCATCAGTACCAAATAACCCGATTCATGGCTAGTGGACTCAACAAACATTGTTGAGGTGCACTGGATGCAGCATTGCTGTGCCCATGCCCTGCCCTGGCGCAGCAGAAACATCAGCAAGACCAGGCATTTGATGTTTAGGAGGACAGAGGTTCCATGCATGTCCCAAGGAGTCCAATGTGATCTCTTCTAAGTGGAGGTGGAAAATCCTGTCATTGACAGCTAGTGCTGTCCTCCCATCACACCTTCCCAGGTCTCCTACCAATAGTGCCAACACCCCCGGCCCCCTTGTCCTGCATCCACTGTGTGAATTGATTGAGTGGAAACTGTTGCCCGACAGAACATCCTTATCTAAGTGCCTCCTGCTCCCAGCCCCAGCGAGGGTCCCAGAATCTTCCTTATACCTGTTATGCTGTTGCTAAGAGGACAATACCTTGGGCTCTTCCCCAAGGACAGAGTTTGAGACAATGAGGCGATGACCCTTAGAGAGAGGCCAGGAGAACCAAGATGGCCATTGAATCCCTGCTTCCTGGCATCCCCACCCTTCCCACAGTTTGGTTTTAAGACCAGTAAAGGGCCCATTTTTGCATAAGTTAGTCTGAGTTGGGTTTCTGGCCCTTGCAGAAAATAATGTGGCCAAGAAAGCCCCAGAGAGGGAGTGATTAATTCCGGCTGGTGAGCACTGAAGAGGGTTTCAGCAGACAAAGGCACGGGAAAGGCCAGCAGGCAGCAGGTATGGCATAGGCAAAGGTCTAGCAGGATGTGGTAGGTTAAGGAAATAGGGTCAGGGCTGATGCAGTTGGATCTGTGGGTGGGGAAAGGGGTGGCTGGAGAGGAGGAGGGAAAAGAAACACAACTCAAAAGGCAGGGAGGGCCGGTATATCTGTGACAGGCTTTGAATGCAGGTGCAGTGTTCCTAAAGTCAGGGGTCAAAAGTGCCATCCTTTTAGCTTTTCCATGGATAGAAATTGCTCTCCAAGCAAGTGGCAATCTTAGGGCATCATTAGAGAGCAGAATGCCATGAGCAGATGGTTTTTCTCTCTCACTTCTTGGTCTCTCTGTAATTAAGGCTTGCTTGCCTCTTTCTGATTGCCAGCATTGATGACAAGATATTTGGGAGGAATGAGCTGTTTAACGTGCACTCTACTCAAAATACAGTGTTTTGGTTGGCTTTTAATTTGCCTGTGGCTACTGCTAAAATTAAAAAATACACATTATAGGTCTGGGCCTTGGAATGTAAAAGCTAAACCTAAAAGATGAAGTTGTATGTGCTGCTCCCACAAGAATACAGTGTGTCCCTAAATGCAGAGATATCTCAGATTTCTCAAAGGAACTGGCTCTCTTTGCCTTTGTGATGCAGGAGATCTTCAGAAAAAAGAAGCACATAATTCTTAAGGCAACTCTTGAAAGTCAGAGTCCCACAAATTGCTGCGACACAATATAGAAATGGGGAGCACATTCAGGACCTCTCTGTACTATTTTTGCAACTTCCCCTGAGTCTGTAACTAATTCAAAGTAAAAGTTTTCTTTTTTTGAGTTGGAGTCTCACTCTGTTGCCCAGACTGGAGTGCAGTGGCATGCTCCCAGCCACTGCAGACTCAACTTGCTGGGCTCCAGCAATCCTTCCACCTCAGCCTTCCAAGTAGCTGGAACTACAGGCGCGCGCTATCACGCCCGGCTAATTTTTGATTTATTGTAGAGATGAGGTCTCGCCAAGTTGCCTGGGTGGGTCTTGAACCCACGGGCTCAGGCAATCCACACACCTCGGCCTCCCAAAGCACTAGGATTACAGGCTGAGCCACCCAGCCCAGCATAAAGTAACCCCCTAAAAAGGATTGCCGGAGCCCAGCAAGTTGAGTCTGTGGTGACCGGGAGCGTGCCACTGCACTCCAGTCTGGGGGACAGAGTGAGACTCCAACTCAAAAAAAAAAAAATCTTTTACTTTGAATTAGTTACAGACTCAGGGGAAGTTTTTTAAATGGGGCAGAGTTTGTGGCTAAATACATTTGGGAACTACTGGGCACTGTTTCATAAGCTGGAGAGCCACAAACCACAGGGTTATTCCAAAAGTTCTGAGAAGTCCTGCAATAAAATAATGAGCTTCTTTTCAGGGGGTAACTTAGAACCTGCTTTCATATGTGTAGCTATACACTACATGGTTGGACTATTTGTTTTCTCAAGGAGGTCAATTTTTAAGAGACTCAAAACGAAGTCTAAAGAGATCAAGGGTAGAGATTAGACTTAATGCAAGCGTTCCTGGCTACAACTATAGAGAAGTATGCTTGGAGACTGCCAGTCCTGTACTGTGTTGGACAAAGATCCTCCACAGACTCAGACACCTAGCATTCTTTCCCATTAGAAATTATGCTGTCTGTGAGGCCTGAAGGCACGGTGACCTGTTGTAACCTGGAGGACATGAGGTGAGAGTAAGCTCAGTCTTGTGCAGGGCAGTGAGGAGGCCAGAATGACCAGGGCAGAGAGGCAGCATACTGGAAGAAAATAGTAATGGGAATGCAAATCAGACCAGCAACTAATTGTGTATATGTGTAATGAGGTTTTATGGGATAAATAAGATAGCTCTCGGGTTTCAGAAGCCTAATTGACATCTAATTGATTGGAAATATTGGAACAGATTAAACTAGGACACAATAATTATAGTACAAAGAAGAAAATGAATGCCTGGCTAGAGCTGCATATGCTGCAAGGATCCAAAAAGAAGAAGTCGTAATTGCTTGGGGGAAGAACTATCACGAAAAGCTCCTTGGACAAAGTAGTCTCAAGGAGGGTCTTGATCAGCAGGTAGAATTTCAAAGATGGTGTCTATTGCTATCAGCTTAGAGTGCTATCAACTGCACAGAATGGAAAACCCAACTGACAAGGCTAAACTTATCAATCATTAAAGATATTTAATTGTCTCATATAAAGCCTGGAAGTTGATGAATAAATTTTTAAAATATGCTAAGAGGTTAAAACTTACCCCCAAAAGACTATATTCTATGTCATTACATTTATACACCTTTCTAGAAAAAGCAAAGCTATAGCAACAAAAAGCAGAGCAGTGATGCCAGGGCCTGATGAGGGGTAGGGGCACCAGGGGACTTTTTAGGATGATAGGAACAGAGAAAGAAAAGAAACTTTTATCTGAGGAATTCGAGCCTCTTTAAGTTATCAGGCCCTGAGAGGCATTGAAATGTGACGGTAGTCACGTGTTCCTCCCTCCCTGAGCTAATCATTTCGAAACTGCCTGTTTTGTGGGCTCTGGACTGACTGCCACTAATTAGCCATAAATCAAATTAACAATGCCAATGCTGGGCACCAAACCTATATGCTATAGTTCAATATGCATAGTCATTCACTAATTAATGCTATTTCTACAAGCTGAGAATTCTGACAAACAACTTTTATAATCTCTCCTCTCCTGATTTGCCCCTTTTCTCTGGAGCTCTTGTCTGTGTTTCCTGGGCTGCAGTCCTCAATCTTGGCCCAAATAAACTCTCTGTATTAATTTTGTTTAGTTTCTTTCTTTAGGTCAGCAGAGCATTCTATGTCTTCATTGTGGTGGTGGTAACATACTATAAACATTTGCCAAGCCCATAAAATTTCACTTTTGAAATGGGTTAAACTGTTTCATATATCTCAATAAACATCTTTTTTATTAAAAAAGAATATATATTTGTTGTAAAAAAAAAAATGAAAATACAAAAAGCCCAAAAGAAGAAATTAGAATCATCCCTAATGTTGAGGTATATCCTTTCAGCATTTGTGATAAAAGAATTGAGATTATACTATTCATGTTTTATGATCTTTTTCTAAAGCTTGAATTTTAATGTCTTAGGAATATCCCATCACATGGATATACCAAAGTTACTTAAGGAGTCCCCCATTTGGGGGGAATTCATAGTTCCATTTTTTTCTGATCATAAATAATCCTCTGCCTCATCAGCACCCATAATATTAGGATATTGTGCATGGACCCATCATATGCCCTGTGTACTGTGTTTGGTGAAAAGTATGAACATCTTTAGGAATCTTGGCACATACTGAATGTCATATTCTTTTGACTATCCTCATGGATGATGACTCATCACTCCTGAAGGTGAATTTTCTTTTTCTTTTTTTTTTTGAGTTGGAGTCTCACTCTGTCGCCCAGACTGGAGTGCAGTGGCTGCTCCCGGCCACCGCAGCCTCAACCTGCTGGGCTCCGGCGATCCTTCCGCCTCAGCCTTCCAAGTAGCCGGAACTACAGGCGCGCGCTACTACGCCTGGCTAATTTTTGATTTATGGTAGAGATGAGGTCTCGCCAAGTTGCCCAGGCGGGTCTCGAACCCGCGGGCTCAAACAATCCACTCACCTCAGCCTCCCAAAGGCGCGGGATTACAGACTGAGCCACCGAGCCCGGCTGAATTTTATTTTTCAGTCTTTGAAACTCAAATGGAGAACGTCTCAGGAATCAAGGAGTCAGGCAAGCTGTGGAACGTTAAGTGAGAAATATGACGAAGCACCTAGAAAGATGTATAAACTGCTCCTAAAGGCAACTTCATAAGGAGGGAGCTTCAGGATCACTCTGAACAATCAACAGATTAAGTGCAGTTTCACAAGACAACACCCTCCCCACCCCCCACCACCAGTTCTCTTGCAGATGGAGAAATTCCACACCTTTGCTCTGTAGGAGAGGGGGAAAAAAATAACCTTTCTTCTACCCTTTTGAGTTATTAGTTGGAATGAACCCCTGTAACAAAAGATAGATTAACAAGAGAAAAACAAACCGAAGTTTATTAACATGTACAGCTTGCACATACACTTGGGAGATACCCAGAGAAATTAGTAAATGCTAGAGGTGGTTTAGAGTCCTGGCTTAAATGCCATCTTCCACTGAAACAAAGAAGGAAGGAATGAGAATGTGACCAGGAAAAGCGTAGTAAACAGGGTAAGGCTCATTATGTGGACTTAAACACCCCCCCCCTTCTCCCTTGATAAGATCTAGAGTTGTTCCTCCTCAGTTCGAGAGGGAGATACCCTTACAAATGGAGACTTCTGTTACAGATGTAAATTTCTATCACAAAAGGGTAACATCTACTCTGTTTTCAGAGCTTCTCCTGTGTCTGCAGTTTCTCAAAATAACTAGCTCAAAATAATTCTTATGCCAAAAAGGCATATTTGGGGACAGCATATTTTGATCTTCTACAGTCATATTTTGGGGTGGCCTATTCTGGTCTCCTGCAGCTTCTCTGCTGATATGTCCATATTATATCACTATACTTTTGTCTTGGATATATGTGTCCAAGTATATTTGTGTAATAGTGTTTTCTTTATATGTGTATGTATTATTTGTTTATTTATGTATCTACTGTAGCACTTGTCCTTGGTGTGGCAAGGAAGTGGGTGCAGAATTTCCTGTATCCACCACCTTGTTCACAAAACAATAGCTCATCTTACCTTGAATTGATGGGCCTCATCTAGCTTTTGCCATCACCACCTGGGATGAGTAACCGGGAATTTTAAGCTCTGCGCATCAGCCGCTAGGTGAGTTATTTCAGGTAGGACAGGCTCTTCCCAGACACCTGGGTTCATTTCCTGTGGCTGCTGAAACACATTCCTACGAGCCTTAAAACAACAGAGATACATTCTCTCATATTTTTTCCTCCTAATCTAAAGTCAAGGTGCTGGCAGGGCCATGCTCCCTTTGAAGGGTCTGTACCTTGCCTGTCTCCTGGCATCTGGGGTGGCTGACAATCCCTGGCATTCCCTGGCTTGCAGCTCCTTCACTTTGATCACATTGTCACACGGTTGTCTTCTATCTCTGTCTCTTTTTTTCTTATAAGAACATCCATTAGTCACATTGAATAAAGGGCCTGCCTTACTCCAATATGGCCTCATCTTCACTTGATCACACCTTCAAAGACCCTATTTCCAAATAGTCCACATTCACAAGTACCAGGGGCTAGAACATATCTTTTTAGGGGGACATGATTCAACCCACAACAATGACTTGCTTTCTTTGTCTTCGTTAAGACAACTTTTCACAGCTATTGTTCCTAATTAAGAAACTGTATCATAGCACATATGTTAAATGTCAGTCTCCTAATTTATTGTGAACATCATTGATTCTCAGCTTGGGGAAATTTTTCCTCTCCGGGAGCATGTAGCCATTCTGGGGACATTTTTGGTTGTCATGATTTATTGGAGATGGCTGTGATGCTACTGGGGGTATGGCTCAACATTCTGCAATGCACAGGAGTGTGCAGTTCAACATGTCAGTAGTGCTGAGAAACCCTGGTGTAAAACAAACATCCCATGATGGTTAGGACTTCAACATATATTTTAGGGGGACACAGTTCAACCTATAACATATCTCTCACTTAATTTCATCCTTGCCTTGCCCAGTTAGAGATCTGAATCATTGCTGTGATGATAAATGGTTGCTCAAATGCAAGGCAATTTTACTTTGGGGCATGGGTGAACCCAAGACGTAACAGGAAATGAGAAGCCACTATTTTATATTGTAAATATTAATCACTGATTTTTTTAACCCCTCCAGCAAATAAAAAACTAACAGTGCTGAGAGCAGATGCAAAGAAAAGGTCCGATACCATATTGTGTAATTTTGGACATGCCACTTCATTTGGAAAAACACCAAGTTTCATGAAACTCATGAAATTGGGAACTCCTACATCTGTCTCTTCATGGTGGTATCACCAGTACTCAGAGTGGGACCAGTATAATGAGGTGCTCAATGAATACCTTTTGGGTAAAACAGACTTTCAGGGAGGAGTTGTGAGGAAAATCCTTACCTCAGAGTCCTCACCCTTTATTACTCAAAACAGTTTGAAATGATTCCAACTCCATTTCCGCAATGCCACGGAAATGGTGTTTATGAGCATGAATGGTTACGTGTGCCGAATATAGAGTGGAAGAGTGTGTGTGTGAGTGTGTGTGTGTGTGTCTGTGTGTGGAGAGTATAGGGTGTTACTCAGATCACACAGCAATACATTCATATAATTCTATACTGCTCACCTTTGTAAACCTCCTAAGATAATAGTGAAGAGGACGGACACAAAATGTGTCAGATAGTACCCAGAGGACAATTATCTGTAGAAGTAAGGACAGTTTGTGAATCCAGAACTTGGGGTGCAGACAGGTGGTATAGGAAGCCCCACAACCAGAGGCCATGCTCTCAGTCATGACAGTCTGTCTTCCAACTCCTGGCCCCCCATGCAATCTTCTCTGGACACTGTCTCCTTTCTTCCCACCTGTCTCCTTTATGTTCTCTCGCTGGAAAATCAGTGGAAAGAGAAGACACGGCCCATGAAAGAGATGGGGAACCTGGAAGTGTTTCTCTTTGTTCTCAGTAATTCTTAGCTGGCCTTGGGTAAATCTGCCTGCAACAAAGTCCAACCCAACATAGATAAAGAACTTTCCTACTGAGTCGCATAAGGCCTTTAACCTCTGGGCATTGCAAAGGAAGGCTGGGAAAACCCTTGGGCAACAGATTCAGGGGACAGCCCTGCCTCTCATGGCCCACCTAGAGGCCCCCAATTGCTCCCTGGTGCACCTCATGCTTACACTCTCATGTCGCCAGGTTGCCTTCTGTTCTGTCATGGAGCATCTTGTTCTAAAGTGTTTGACCCAAAGTCTGACCTCTCCTGGAGTCCAGGCAGAGCTGGAGAGCCCTAGGCACACAGCTGAAAAATGGCTCAGACAATGGAGCAGATGATTCGATCTCATGTCCTGTTTGCTGGAGCCTCATCCTCAGCAGTTGCCTTGAGAACTCACCCTCCTGAGGGAGTCCCATCTCATTGGGGTTTTCAAGCCCCCTTTAAACTCAGCAGAGCTCCGAAAGCAGAGCAACTGAGCCATATTTTAGTTTTGTTATAAATGATAATAATAGCAATAACAATAAATGTAACCCTAATTGTGTGCCTATGTCATCGGTTTAAGGTACTAAGTACCATGTCATCCTCTGGATAATCTAACTATGTCAACTGCCCAAAAAGCCTATGAGACAGGTTATATCACCACCCTCATTTTACAGATAAAGAAACTGTGGTGGCCATTAGTTAAAGCCTTACTTGATGCAGCCAGCAACTTTTAGTAGTGAAAAAATAATTAGTAAAAAGATAGATTAAAAACATTTTTTGCGGGGTTGATTAAAAAGTTAATTCTCCATTCATGATACTCTCTCTACAAAAAAATGCTGTTTAAATTCCAAATAATTACTTCCCAACAAACTTTGAATCAAAGTCAATCCCAGACCTTCATACTCATATTTTAATAATGGTGTTTCAGGCTCTGTAGAATCTTGGCAAGAAGAGCCTTCCTCCTGCCCTTCAGATCTCACCACACAGCCACCACCCACTCCCCCAACTCGTCTCCTGTGTCTCCTCCCCACTCCACAGTCCGACACTTCCATAAGAGCTTCTTTCCCACCCAGATGCATCTTTGCGAGAACAATCTTTTTTTCTTTTTATTTTTTGAGTTGGAGTCTCACTCTGTCACCCAGACTGGAGTGCAGTGGCCGCTGCAGGCCGCTGCAGCCTCGACCTGCTGGGCTTCGGCAATCCTTCCGCCTCAGCCTTCCAAGTAGCTGGAACTACAGGCCCGGCTAATTTTTTGATTTATTGTAGAGATGAGGTCTCGCCAAGTTGCCCAGGCGGGTCTCGAACCCGCGGGTTCAGGCAATCCACTCA
>CAUYQG010211718.1:0-39819 GCA_963574415.1 Tarsius wallacei | reverse complement strand
TACACGATGGAATACTATGCAGTCATAAAAAAGAACAAAATCATGAACTTCGCAGCAACCTGGATGGAACTAGAGTTTATAATACTGAGTGATCTCTCACAGAAACAAAGATCTGAGTATCACATGTTCTCACTCATAAGTGGCCCTTGAACATCTATCATAATACTATAAGAAAAGGATTGACAGTGGCGAGAAACTATGGGGGGGCAGGGAGGGAAAGGGAGGTGGGATTAACGGTAGTCAATATTTGTCTGGGGATGGGGGGGGGGGCCATCCCTTATCAACAAGGGTGCCTGAACGATGCATTTTGTATACCTAACCCTTAACTGTACCCCACAATTTTAAAATAAAAAATATGTTTTTTTAAAAAAAATAATGAATGAGATGGATCACTGGGAAGGGAGTTAAAAGAAAAAAGAATGGGCCCAGTTCTATGCCCTAATGAACATGGATATTTAATACAGAATAGAAGAAGAGAAGCCAACAAAAGAGCCAGAAAAGCAGAAAGAAAGTCAAGAGAGATAATTGTCACAGAAACTGAATGAACAAACCAAAGAAAGAGACAAAAAATGAGAGAGAGAGAGAGAGAGAAAGGAGGAGGAGGACAGAAGAAGAAGATGACAGGAAGGAAGGGAGGGAGGGAGGGAGGAAGGAGGGAGAAAAAATGCTTTCAAAGATGAGACTGGGACAAAAAAAAGTATCCATCTATGTCTGAAGCCAGAGTTCCCATATTGCTTATCTGTAAAGCTGTCCTAACAGTCATACAATTCATGTGGCAATGAATCATGGAGTGCTATAAACTCTTTTGTTTCATCTCAAATCATGATTTAAATATGCCAGAGAAATTGGATTATTTCATGTAATTGTATCTTCTTTCTGAGGAGTGACTGATGACTTAGTCTTCTTTCTGATCCCATTGTGATCAGTAAATATTTGGCACTCAGTATATATTTTCCTGAAAAGACTCCTGAGGAGAGCAGGTGTGTACCTGTGCTCATATAAACATTTTCAGCTCCACCCACACAGACTATAAAACAAATGCTTTACTAAATAAAGTACTTGCTATTCTATGGAGGCTGATGGGCTATACTTGCCAAAAGTAATGCAGTTGCAGGATAGGCTACACTGGGGTTCTTAACTGTCTTCCAGTCACAGCCCTTTAACAGTTTGGTAAAAATTAGAAATCCTCTCTCTTCTACCCCTTAAACACATATATACACTAATTCATGCACTCCTAAAAATTAAGAATCCTCTTCCCAACCCCTAACAAATAAGTATGTTATATATGTATGCATACACAAAATGTCAGAAAGTTCATGGGTTCCCCTAGCCCACAAACCCAACAACAGAGCCTTGAAGTCTGAATACCAGGAATGAAGAAAGCTTGTCAGTAACTGGGACAGTGTAACTCTATAATTCAACTGCCTGCCACAGAGCTAATATTCAGTGAATATTTACCGACCCGAGCAGCTACTCTAAAGGGCATCAAAATATACCTCCACACTCAAACCAAATGTACATATATCCTTTTGGCATTTGGCATTTATTTTTTTCATTTGTTCACTCAACAAATGTTTATTCAGTGCCTATTAAATACATAAGTACTTAAGTACAGCAGGAAACTCCCAGAAGAAAAGTTTGGAAAGGCTTTTACATTTGAACTGTATCACTGGCTGAGGGTCCAGGAAATTTTAATGAAGATTCTATAAAGAATACTGATATTTCAGTGTTGGATGTAGAAATTTTATGGGATGCCCCAGGTCAAAAGCAAAATAGTATTACAACAACATGTGTGGGGTTAGAATTAGGTGAAATCTACTGTTGCTTCTATGGGATGATTTTTGAGGTAGTATCTGAAATTTTCTAAATTTACCTTCCCCTTCTCTACTTAAAGCCTCAAATTCTAAGCTGAGAAGTTCATGCAGAGCCAAGATGGAATAACATGCAATCTCTGACCATGAGGGGAACAAAAATCTTCTAGGGAGTGTGGGTTGATAGTAATTGCAGCCAGCATAAAGCAGTCCTTTAATTGAGGTCCAAGCAATTATTCTGTAAACACAAAGGAATGAATAATTAAATCCGATTTCAGGAGAGGAATGGACCCAGGATATTTTAAGGAAGAGTATGGTATTTGAATGAAATACTGAAAATGAAGCAGAGGTACCACAGGAGGAGAATGAAAAGGACAGCACAGGAGGAAAGAAGAATATAAGTAAAAGCAGGGTAGTGCAATAATTCTGAAGGCTCTTGGAGAAAAGAAAATTCCATATAAATGGATTATTAAGTTCTTCTAACAGAAAAGTAAGACAACCTTTTCTACTCGTCTTCTTCTAATATCTTTCATATACTAAATGATGATAGAGAGATAGATACAGACATACAGATACAGATATAGATACATAGATATAGATATGGTACTCTCATAACCAGGAATCTGGTATTTATTCATCAGTCAATCGAGAGATATGCAAAGTTAGTGAGGTACAATGAAAGTACTTGAATGTCAATGAATGTCAAAGGTATAAAGAATGTCCTTGTGCACTGGGGAATATTAATGATAGATAAACTTTTAGTAATAGATTTGATGTGCAATGTTTAAATTGTGACAGATAATCCCAAATTGCCTACAAGAGGTTGAAAAAAATGTATGTTCCCATTAACAGTTTATACATGTACACATTTCTCCATATCACTGACCGATGCTTGATATTATAGAAATTTAAACTTTCTGTGGTACTTGTTTCTTTTCATTTTCAATCATTAATAAGGTTGAGCAGGTATCTCACTATATGTTTATATGACAGTTGGATTTTTTTTCAGAGTTGCCTTCTCTTATTGTCTATTTTTGTTTTTCTAATGGGGTGGTTCTTTTTTCTTATTAATCTTATCAAGCCTCTGTATATTATAGCCACAGCCTGTTGACTGCAACTAAGTGTTAAAAATAATTTCTCCAGCCGGGCTTGGTGGCTCAGCCTGTAATCCCGCGCTTTGGGAGGCTGAGGTGAGTGGATTGCCTGAGCCCGTGGGTTCAAGACGCCCGCCTGGGCAACTTGGCGAGACCTCATCTCTATAATAAATAAAAAAAAATCAGCCGGGCGTGGTAGCGCGCGCCTGTAATTCTGGCTACTTGGAAGGTTCAGGCGGAAGGATCGCTGGAGCCCAGCAGGTCGAGGCTGCAGTGGCCAGGAGCGGCCACTGCACTCCAGTCTGGGCGACAGACTCCAACTCAAAAAAAAAAAAAAAAAAAAAATTTCTCCAAGACTTCTCTTTGTATTTAAACTTCCTTCACGGTATCTTTCATCATTCAGAAGTTTAAAAACTTATATAACTAAATCTGGCAATTTTTTTAATGGTTTCTAAGTTTTATATAAACCTTAGAAAAATACATTATAAAAATGTCCTCCTATACTTTCTTATAGTGTTCTTATAAGTTTAACTTTTGTATTTAAATCATGAACCTCTTTGGTATTTATTTTTGTATTATGTGAGGTAGTGGCATCTCATATGGTGTACTATTCTTGTAATTAAATGCTGGGTTTGCTAACATTTACTAAATTACATCCATTTTATAATCATAAATGAACTTGCACTATAGTTTCTTTGCAAAATTTTGCAAGGACATATATCTAGTTGTTAATAATAGCTACCCTCCACAAAACAAAATTGGGAAGCAAGGATATCTTATTTTGAATACTTCTTAGTTAAAATATTCTTTTTCCGAGAGCAGTATTACATTTACAACTTGACAAAATGAAAGATTTTGATAGCTATAGAGTACAGGTGTAATGATCAGACACAGGTTAAGACTATAACTGATGAAATTAAATGGCTGAAGAGAGGAGGTAAGGTATGAGAAGGGTTAGAGCCAGAACAAAGACAGGAGAACAGAAAGAAAAGGCTAGTTTTAGGAAGATCGAGGATGGAAGTTAGAGGAGCATAAAGGAGAGGGCAAAGAATAACACCAGAAGAAAGCTATAATCCTGTAAATTGCCATAACTTCTAGAAAAAAATGATACTATCAGGCATTTTCAATCATTGTTTTTGTATATCTTTCATAATAGGCAGAGAGAGGACCTGAGAATAACCTATACCTACAGTATATTCATTTCCAATGTCAACAACATTCTGTTTTGTTCTTCTTTCTTTATAAAACTATTCAGGTGGGACCAGGCATGGTGGCTTATGCCTGTAATCCCAACTCTTTGGGAGGCTGAGGGGAAAGGATTGCTTGAATCCCGAGGTTTGAGGCTAGCCTGGGCAACACAATGAGGATCCCATGTTGACAAAAAACAAACCATCTGAGTGTGCTATCTGCCTTGAAGAAACCTCTGTGCTATTTACTACTACATTGTTTTTCAACTATGGCAATTTATCTTACTATCTTGTTTTTATTTACACGGTATTCAAATGTGACTCCATGACAGAATACATGGTTTCTATGGTTACCGCTTCTTTTGGGGCAAGAGTTTACTTTCCTTAGCATAATATCTGTCCCAGAAAACTGTATCCCCCAAAGAGGGGACCAAATCTGGTTAAATGTCAATTTTCAGCTCTTACAGGAAGCTGTGTATATTGTAAACTCTGGCATAGGCCAGATGAATCATGGCACACAGGTGCACCTCAGCTAAAGAAGAGCTCCCTCCTGAGATTCCACCTATGGCCTACCTTGAGGAACCTGGGAACTCCCTTCCTTCCTACTTCTAGAAACATGGGAAGAAAAGAAAGATTTGGTGGCCAGAAAACATACATAATTACTTCAGACTAATTCACACATTTAACATTCCCCTTCCCATATTGAGAATGGTGCCTAGAAAAATAAACCAACCTGCTTTACTTAGACATATTTCTTTTTTTTTTTTTTTTTGAGTTGGAGTCTCACTCTGTCGCCCAAGTTGGAGTGCAGTGGCATACTCACGGTCACCCCAGCACTGACCTGCTGGACTTAGGTGATCCTTCTGTCTCAGCCTTCCAAGTAGCTGGAACTACAGGCATACACTACCACACCAGGCTAATTTTTTGATTTATTGTAGAGATGAGATCTCGCCAAGTTGCCCGGGCTGATCTCGAACTCGTGGGCTCAGGCAATCCACTCCCCTCAGTCTCCCAAAGTGCTGGGATTATAGGCTGAGCTACAGAGCCCGGTCAACATATTTGATCTTTTAAACCCTGATTTATGTAACAGTCACACATCTCCCTTGTACTGGCATTTAGATTAATGTTCAACTGGGAGGTCTTGGCTGTTGAATCAGAGGAATTAAGGGGTTCTTCCTCTGGGGTTATTCCTGTTGTTTTCATGTTAACGCTACTTGTCATACCAAGATATATGTCCAGTGAGATTAGAAAGAGTCTCACGATTATTTTCTGTCTGTCTACATAGCAACATGTAGCATTTAGGACAGATAAACTTACTGCTTGGAACTTAAAGTTGATTTCAAAGATTGTATCTCTATCAGTAAAAAATCCTGTTATTAGAGAAGACTCTTCAAAGCTGAGACCTAAAAATTGTCATGGGACCAAAAATATTAACTAACAGATTTTCATCACTGAAAAAACAACATGAACTTTTTTAATATGTTTATAACATTAACTCTATAAAAGCTGAGCCATACATTTTCATAATACTCAACTCTTTTACTATGAAGCAGCCAATTGAATAGCATCAATGACAACATGAAAATCAAGTTTTTTCTTTTATCTTTCTTCATTTAGCTTTCCATTAATTTTTTTGCATTTCAATATCAATGTTCAAAAGTTATATGGCAACATAAATGGGAGACTAGTGGGGTCAGGGAAAGGGTTTATCAGCAATGCCTGTCTGACAGTTGATCTGCACAGGCTTTTGTCAGTAGTTCTGAAAGGTATTCAAGCAGAGGTTCCATATAAAGCTCTGACACGATTTTTAGAAACCTTACAACATATAATTTTGTTGAATTTGCATTCAAATAAATGCTAGCTTAAGAAAACACACCTGCTTGTTTCTATGACAATAGGCACAGTGGAATGATGCTCACACAGATGTGATGATGAACGTCACCCTGTTATTGCTGTTATTTTTTTCCTTGAACAATTCATCAAATTTTTCTCTATCATTCAACTATTTGATATGCCTCAGTAGACAAAACTATATCACAGAAGTCTCAAGGATGTTTTGCTAATACTAAGAAACCAAAAGACATCATTCTATTGTTACCCCTGAGATAATTTTTATTGACTTTACTAACTGGATAATCAGTGTTCTTCTATGATTCAGTTGTAAAATACTTCATAGCTAAGCAATAATAGGATTCTGTGGTTGCCTCCTAATCAATTTTGTTTCAAAATACTTACTGTTTTCAATAAAAATAATTTTTAATGTTATACTGTGTCTTAAAGTACAACAACATAATCTGGAAACATCCAACTTACTGTAAATATGCATCTTGAAATTATACATACTTCAAAACTTATTCTTAAATTTTTGCTTCTGTACAATAACCTCTATAACTATTGAGAGCTCTAAATTTCTTAAGAGGCATTATGCAATTATGCATTTTAAAACACTTGCTAGCCTAGCTTTTCAGGAGAAATTACAATGAAAAGTTACTAACAAATGTATATACTACCTCATATAAGGTGATTACACCATATGTTTGAGTTGGTTCTCTCCACTGAAGAAATATCTTCTCTTCAAAAGTACTTCCTTGGATGGATTCAGTAGGAACAGCACCTGGGACTAAAGCAGAGTGGGAGGAGATAAATGTTTGAGTAATAAACAAACAAAAAAAATCAAAGTAGATTTTTCTAGACCTGGCAGGTTTTAATCCCCTATTGAGACACAAGATTTTAATAACCCATACATACACTCAAGTTTTCTTTTAAAGTTATTATAACTAAAACCACTTTAGTTATACCATCTTTATTTTAAAAATTCATCATTATTTTAAAGTTTAATCAGTCAGAGCTCAGAAATAATATTTTAAATAAACTTTTCATTCTTAAAAAATAAATGGGGCAACCTCCTCGGATCCCCTCACACTGTGGGAGCTTTTCTGTCCTCTTAATAAATCCTGCTTTCAAAAAATAAAAAATAAACAAATGAAGTAAGATATGAAGCAATGGGAATTCTCACACACTGCTTGTGGGAGATTGTGTATGGCCACTTTGGAAAATCATGTGGAAGTATTTAGTGAAGTTGAAGATGCACAGACCGCATGATCCAATGACCCCACCTCCAGACACATTCCCTACTAAAATTCTGGCAAAAATGTATGTATCAGGAAACATATATGAGAATGTTAACATAAGCAGTGCTTTTAAATAATAATAATAGTTTGGAAACAAACCAAATGGTTCAATAAATTATGTTATAAATTGGTTATGCATATGATAAGTAGTTCAATAAACTGTTCCAAATTGTGTTATAAATTGGTTATTTATATGATAAAATACTGAAAAGAGTAAAAATAAATGACAGTTATATACATCATCATTGATGTACTTTACAACCATAATACTGAATGACAAAAGCATGTCAAAGTATACAAACTACTGTACTAATATATCTATTAAAAATACATACAAAACAAAAGTTGATGTAGATAAAGTTACTCAGTTTTTAAAAATTATTTTGTTAATGATGTAGGAAATTTAGGGGAAGTTTGATGGCATTTTTTTCAAAACTTAAAATACGCAACGCCTTGCAAGAAAATCTAACATAAGGGAAGATGAAAATATACTTGCCAATTTCCTATAAAATAATATTTCATATTATTATTATACAATTATTTATCTCATCATTTTAAATTCTGCTTTTGAATATGCCTCGTATTATACATAATTCAGTGTACTAGTATGTCTATCCCATTTATAGGCTATCTATAATCTATAGTGTTTATAAATATATATATATATTTGGAGGAGCATGATCAAATTGGTGATGTAGTGAGTAATCAATAAGTTGTTGGAGAGGACACACATGTCCTATTTACAAAATTTAATGCAAAGTTACGGTAATCAAGACAGTGTGGTACTGGCATAAGGACAGAAATATAGATATGAAGTTCAAAAATTAAGTTCACAAACTCATCCTAGAAAAAGTGCTACATACCTCATTGCTGAATATCACTACAATCAACTTTGAAGTATTCCCCTTGGGAAACTAAGCACCGATACCAATACCTAGTCCACCCATCAAAGCAATTTTGGAACTCTTTTTCTGAAATGGCCATTAGAGCTGTCGTAGTATCACCTTTGATATCCTGAATGTCATCAAATGCCTTCTTTTTTATATTTCCTTTATCTTCGGGTAAAGAAAAAAGTCATCAGGGGCCAGATTAGGTAAGCAAGGAGGGTATTCCAATACAGTTATTTGTACAGTGCTGCCAATGGAAGCACACAGTGGCAGGCTCACAAACTTAATTGTCAGATTTCAACAAATAACAATGACAGCTCTGATGGTCATTCCATAAAAAGAGTCCCAGAATTGCTTTAATGGGAGGACTAGGTGCTGGCATCAATGCATAGCTTCCCAAGGGGAGTATTTCGAAGGTGAGCATAGTGATATTCAGTAATGAGGTAAGTAGCACTTTTTCTAGGAGGGTTCATGAACCTAATTATCGGACCTCATATCAGTGGAACAGAACTGAGAATCCCAGTATCCAAAAAGGTCTTACATTTGCAGTCGATTGATTTTTAATAAGAGTACCAGGAAAATTCAATGAGGAGAGAATACTCCTTTCAACAGATGGTGCTGGCACAACTGGATATCCACATGGAAAAGAACATAGTTGAATTCCTATTTCACACCATATATAAAACTTAAGCCAAAGTAGATGAAAAACTTAACTGTAAGAACTAAGACTATAAAACTCTTAAAGAAAGCACAGGTGTAAATCTTGATGACCTTGGCCTAGGCAATGATTTCTTAGATATGACACCAAAGCATAAGCAACAAAAGAAAATATGGATAAACTACACATGATCAAAATTAAAAAAAACTTTCATCCTCCAAAAGGTGCTATTAAGAAAATGAAAAGAAAAAGCACAGACTGGGAAAAAGTTTTTGTATATCATATATATAATAAAAGACTTGTTAAATACAAAAGGAACTATTAAAACCCTATACTAAAAAACAGGCCAATTATAAATGGGTAAAGGATCTATAGAAACAGTTATCCAAAGAAGATATACAAATGGCTAATAAGTACACTCAACATCATTAGCCAGCAGGAAACTACAAATAAAAACCACAATGAAATATCACCTCAAACCCACTAGTATTGCTATAACCAAAAGACAGATAATAACAGATGCTGGCAAGAATGTAGAGAAAATGTAACCCCCATACATTGCTGGAGGAAATGTAAAATCGTACAGCTACTTTGAAAATAGTCTGGCAGTTCCTTAATTGGTTAAACATAGAGATTTACAACATGACTTAGCAATCTGACTCCTAGCTATATACCCAAGAGAACTGAAAACACGTCAATTCAAAACTTGTATATGAATATTCCTAGTAGCATTATTCATAAAAGCCAAAAAGTAGACATAAACCAAATGTTTTCAACTAATAAATAGACAAGCAGATCTTAATAAAGCTTTTAAAAATGTTGGTTGGAGAAATGTTTTGAACTATGGGAAGATATGAACAGTTTTGTAAGGGTTGTTAAGATTGCCACAGGTTGCAAAGATTCCCTAGAATGTCTGAAGGACTCACAGGTAGTACAGAGTTTTGAATTAAGGTGCTATTTATATGTAGATATAGGACATTTACAGTTATTACAAAAAACATCAAATATTGTTTTAAAAAATTACTGATTCAGAAGGGAGGCCTGGTTCTGATTTAAATCTCTCTAGTATTTAAACTACATAATTTAGATAAATCATTCAGCCACCTCAGATTCAGTGAGCTGCCTCATTTCTAAAATAAAGTTGTATTAAGTTTATTTCTAATGTCCAAACCCTAAATAGTGCATAAATATGACAATGATTGCTATCCTAGGTTGAAAAAAATCTATGTGTGACTACACTGATGCAAAGAAAATCAAAGTATTTAGGAAGTGACACTGGTTAGTTCTAAGAAAATTTTAATTCCAGATTCTGAGACTCAAATGTTCATCGTAATCAAAAGGTGAACTGAAACAGAAAACTCTACTGAGCCTCTTCCTCTTCACATTGAAAGTGTCTATTATAAAGTCATCATTCGTTTTCTCACAGCATAACGATAAACATGATGAGTGGCTCTGTTATTTTTATGATGATATTTTTTATTTGAAAATATTTATTAATCTACGTGCA
Organism: Tarsius wallacei; assembly: GCA_963574415.1. Classification (NCBI taxonomy): domain Eukaryota; kingdom Metazoa; phylum Chordata; class Mammalia; order Primates; family Tarsiidae; genus Tarsius; species Tarsius wallacei. Next base: position 29,544 of record CAUYQG010211718.1, on the reverse strand, counting down.
GATGTAAAGAGGGTAAAAACTTAGCGAAAAAAACCAAACCTCTGGTTTCATTCAATTAGTATAAAAGAGAGTAAAATAGTAATATAAAATGAGAAGTATTCAAAATTCTGTTCATCAAGGTATATCTTAAAAGGATAAACATATTAAAATGTACTGGTGGAGACACTGTAATGAATGGCATTGTGGAAATGTTGACAGGAAAACCTAAATGGGATTTACATAATAATTTCAAGGTCAGAAACTCATATGGTAAATTTTCAAAAAATGCCAGATGATTAATTAAGTTAGGAAAGATAATACCTCACAGGAATTTAGATCTAGTACCTGTCTTTACAAGTTCTGAAAATTCAGATATATAGATACATAGACATAATATCTAAGTTTGTGTAATTTAGCTGTTCTGTCTTGTGATATTCTTAACAATAATAGAAAGACAAATCAATTTTTTCACGAATTTTCTGATGAAATAAACCATATTTCAATAAAAATATACTATGGTAAAACTCACTTATGTCCAATAAATTTTAACCTTTGTTAATGGATAAACAAAGTGATCCCCCGATTTGTCTCTCTCCAAACTTGACAGTTTGACAATTATCCTATTTCTGTGTTTCTTCTGTCTTTTCTGAAGTCTTTTTTTAAAAATTAGGAAATATAACTTGAAATAAAATGTTTTTCTAATTAACTGGATGCTGGAGTGCTATGAAAGGAAGTAATGCATGCTCTGGCTTCAGAGACTAACAAGATAATTGAAACACACAAAGTAACTCTCAACTCCTGTTCTGATGGAACTTAACAGGATTCCTAGCTCATGCCAACTCTCAATTGAAACTCAAAAGTGTTCAACGGGTTCATGCTTCAGCAAGATATCTGTGCATCTCTAGAAATGACTGCATTTCATTTCTCTCATTGACTTAAACATTACTGTTAATTGAAATATGAATTAAATGTTATCAACAAATATCTTATTTCAAAGATTGAGAAAATATTTTTCAGTTTATATTACCTACCAATATCATGCATATTGCTATAGAAGAAAAACAGACGGTTTCTCCTCTCAAGCAGTTTATGCTTAAAAGAAAAACATTTATATATAGCATAATGAGTGAACAAGGAAGGCTCACAATGAGTTTCTATGAATCATTATAATAATAATAAAGGTCCCTCTCTGGCAGCTACAACTAGGTCTCAATGCAAATTTCTTCTAACCCTAATGTGACAAGAGAATTGTTATTATTCTCACTTCTCAGATAAGAAAATTAAGGCTCAAGAGGTTTAAGGATCTTATCAAGTGCAAAGGAGGTCAGAAGCATGTGAGTAACATGGGCTGGAAGAGTTGGAGACAGCTTTATGAAGGACCTAAAACTTGAGAACTTTGGAAGGTACCAGAAAAGACAGAATTAAGAAACAGCCAGGTGGAAAGGCATTGTCAGACAAGAACAGACAGGCAACAAGGAAGAGTACAGGATGCATGGAGTGTGGCACAGAAGACCAATGCTGAGCGGACAACGATGTAGAATAAGCTGCTGCAAAGAAGTTACTTCTTGAGTATGAGCCAAGAATATAGATGACCTTGAAAGCCAAGGCTTTGAAATGAAAGACAAAGAGAAAGAGCCATTGAGGCTCTTGTAGAGAGAGTGACATGATCAAAGTGTATTTTAAAGATTTATTAGTGAGTGAGTAAGGAGGACACAAATGGAAAAAGGCTGGAACCACAAAGAAAGTTAAAAACAATTACAAAAGTTTTGGCATAAAAGATGAAGATCTGAATACTTGCAGTAGAAGTTGAGAGAAAAGATTAAACTTTGGAAACAGAAACAACAGATGACAGGACTAGAGTAAACATAGACATACAGGGGAGGAAGGGGCCAGTGATGATTTGCTGGCAATGCTGAGGTCATCCGTCTCCTTTACTGGGAGACAAAGGACAGTTGGAAGAAATAGAAATAGGGCTTCTGGTCTCAGCCTTGACTAAGTGGCTTGCATCAAGCTAAGACCTCACCTACAATAAAACAACAATTTGAGAGGAACTAACACAAGCAGGACTTGCAGGGTAACAAAACAGAAAAGCGGGATGTGTGTGAGCTCCTCATTTATTCTGGCTGTTTTCATGTCTTTCTTCTACAGCAATAGGCGTGGTGGTAGGTAGGTAAAAACACTAAAAAAAATACTATGTTAGATCTTTAAATGAAACAATAAAGTATCATTATAAACATGTAATTCAAGATTTAATCAATGGTCAGAATTATATAATTAATTGCATGAAGAAACAGAAAGTTAAACATCTATTTTTCTCAATAATAGTAGGTTTATTCATTTAGTGGTTTTCCAAGTTCTTTGCCACTTAACTCTGATGTCTGGAAAATAAATTTTAGTTCAAATGTATGAGACACTGCCATTTTATATTCTATGTGAGTTTGTTATTGTACACAAGGGTTCTCTGTATAATATATGGAAAAGCATATTTATATCCATGCTATGAGATTCAAGGTATAATATTACTATTTTAAGTTATTTTGGAGGCTTATTTCTTTTTTTTATTTTTTTTTAAATTAAATTTTATTTTTTTATTATAAAGATGTAGGGTACAATTCAGGGTTAGGTATATAAACATTGACTATGCAGGTACCCTTGTTGATGAGGTATGCCCCTCCCTCCCCTAGCAGTTTTCCTCAACTGCCAATCCCACACCCCCCAACAGTTTCCCATTACTGCCAATCATTTTCTTACAGTATTATAATTGTTCAAGTTCCACTTATGAGTGAGAACATATGGTACTCTGTTCTTTGTTTCTGTGATAGATCACTGAGTATGATCGACTCCAAATCCATCCAAGTTGTTGCAAAGTCCATATATTTGTCCTTCTTTATGGCTGCGTAATATTCCATTGTGTATATATACCGTATTTTTTTAATCCAGTCCAGCTTCGATGGGCAACATGGTTGGTTCCATGTTTTTGCTATTGTGAATAGAGCTGTGGAGGCTTATTTCAATTGTGTATTTTTTTTTTTTGATGAGTTGTTGATGACATGCATGGTTTATTGGCCAAGTATTTGTTGATTAAGGTAATATCTAGTTTCAACATTGTTCCTATAGGAAAAAATTATCTATTTCATGGCCACCAGCTTCATATAGTTTCTCAACACTGTGTTGAAAAGCAAGGGTAGCCTCTACTTTATGTTAAATTTTTATTTGACTTATGAAAAATATTTCAGAATGATATTTAAATATCTTGAAATAAGTATTTCATGTAAATAACAATTTCTCAGTCCAATATAATAAAACTTGAATGAAGAACTATTTAGAACAACATGGAAGAATTATATATAGGAAATTAATTATGTGACTAATAAATAATTAAAATAAATGTCTACATCTTTATTTCTTTTACCATTTTTGAATCAGTGCTTAAGAATACAGAGCAGACACACACACATTTCAACAAAGTAGTTCCTTCTTTCATTTTCCCTGATCTCAAAATAAATAAAAGTTGCTTTTCAAAACAACATATTTCACATAAACATATTTAAAAGTACTCACGATCTTCATCTGTCTGTACTATGAGTTCTTGACTTTCCTTCCGTCCCTCAGGGTTCATGAGGATGAGTTTCACACTGACATTGGTATATGGCGACAGGTTAGTGATTGTGTGCTGAGGGTGTGAGTTGTCTGTATCCCAGCTTACTTCTTCTCGCACTTGTTCTTGTCCTCCAACTTGATAACAGTAGTGAACGGTGAGATTATAACTGTGACAACGAGTTACATTATATCCAAATGGCTCCCAGCGGATAGTGATTTGCCGAGATTTCACCTCCACTACTTCTAGTTTTCTTGGGCCGCGCATGGGATCTTTTACAAAAGAAGAAAAAAAGAAAACATGAGAAAAAAAAGAATTATAAAAGCTCTGGTCAAGCCCAAATGTCACAGATATTCTTACCTGTCCCCATCACCTGGTCTCTTCTTGAGTAATAAAATCTCCAAATCTTACCCAGGCAGAAGGCCATGCAGAACAAAGACAAAAGTTTCTATTCTCATCTACAGTGACATGTGGCCATGTGCCCAAGTTCTGATGGATGGCATATAAGATGAAATGTCAAGAACAGTTTATGGGAGGTGTTCTTAAAAGGAAGATGTTCTCCATCTTTGTTTCTACTTCCTTCCTATTACTGGATAGAGGATATGATGTGTGGTATACTTAAATGTTAAGGATATGACACAAGGCACTTACATGTTAGGAATTCAAAGCAGTGATGAAGTAGGAACCAGGGTCCCTGATAATCAATGAGCTACCATACCACCTTGAACTTCCTTCTTCCAAAATTTTCATTAGGAAGCTTGAATACTATCTTATTTAAGCATCATTTCCTTTTGGTATCTTTAAACATTAATTTATAATGATATCATTAGAAAACATAAGAGTAAAAGCTTGAGAATTCAACATGAATAATATAATGATGAGAAAACATGAACTTCTGAGCAGTACTCCAGGTCTTTTTTGGGTTTTGATCTGCATAAAATTCCACATGGTCAATGCTAAAGTAGGTCTTGCCTATTTGTTACAACATCTTAGTATTCTTCCTTAGCCCAAGCTCCAGGTACAAAGCTTCAAACTTAGAAACCTAAATGTCATGCAGGGAATATAATGGCTTAAGACAAATATACATAGAGAAAGCTTAAGTTTCTGATTGTCATGATGATGAAAATATAGTACTACTACATAATTAACATTTATTGAACACTTACAATATACCATGAGCTACCACAAGAAACTTACCTTTCAGAGGTTTAGGAAAAGCCTAATCTAAAATGTTTTGTATTAGTATACTCATAGTTCATTTCATCCATAATTTTGATATTTGTTTTTCTGAAGTGTAGTCATCGAATAAGAATGTAAAGAGATCTAAGACTGGTAAGGTACAATAAGTATGAGAACTTGAGATATAATAGCTGTCATTATACTGGGCATTTACTATGTGTGAGTTGCTTTATATACAGTCTCTATTTCTCAAAATAATTTTGTAGATTAAATACTTTTACCCCTAATATATAGATACAAAAATTGTGGCCAGGGTAGACTTGATAACTTGATCAGGGTCAAGGTTTGACTGTGGCACTTGAATTTAGATCTGACAGCTAAACAGCTGCTCTCGCTCTACTGATGCTCTTTACCAAACTAAAAAGACTGTGATGAAAAGAAATTAGGATATTAAGGATATCTAAAAAACCACCTAAAACATGACCACAGAATATATACCATAATAAAGATTTGTATTTAATCTTGAGACAAAGGTGCTGAGAATTCTTCTCCCCACTCATGATAATTCCCTAGAAGAGGGTTCCAGGCCATATTCCTCAGTCCAGTTGTACCAGACAACACTGCTTGTACTTCAGGGTACTGGAAATTTGTCTGAACTATTTATTATTAAAGTTCATTTATTGATTCCCATTTGTGTATAAATTCTTTGTGTCTGTTTTCTCCATCATTTAGGATCCAGAGAGAACTTAGAACCATTCCCTTTACCTCCAAGCTCCAACAAATGAAAATATTTAATTTGAAATAATGTTATATATGCAAGGTAGAATTTATCTGTCAGATATCTGATCAAACCATAAAATTAGGTTACTAATGACCATTTATGCTACCTTATCCTGTACTAGTTCTAGCAAACAAGGACAAATGTGATAAAAACTTCCACAAGGAATCCTGACTGGCATTCTCATAGAATGTTCCCTATTACTAAATTAATTTTTATATTTAAATTATGAGTATAGGAAAAATATAATAAATACGTTATTTAAAAATAACATTTGAAGGTTTTTTTCCAGATTAGTGACTTTTTATGATTTAGAGGAAATGTCTAATTTTATATAATGCTTCATTAGTTGAATGCTTATAAAAACTTTTAATAAGCTCCAGATTCCATATATATAAACAGAATAACAAGTGTCTCTTTGCCCTTTTCCTTATTAATCACAGGTCTCTGCGAGGACTGTTCTAAAGCATTTTCCTATGGTTTTCATCAATTTTACTGACTAATAAAATGACTAAAGGCTTCAGATATTAGTTTAAACAAGCAGTGCAGTTCTAACTTAATTTCAATGGAAAATGATTTTCCACTGCTTAAGTCTACATCATTTTAGTATTCCTTAGCCAAGAAAATGCATACTTAAATTAAGTCCCAGGATTAAAACCAAAGGGTTCAGTCTGTCTACTGGTCAAGTTTTCTTGAAATGCATGCTCCCTTTTGTTTTTTTTAATACTTCTTAGAATTCCATCGTGGTAAAACTATATCTCACACTTTCCATACATTTGTCAAGTAAAATAGCTAAGCCTAGCACAAACTCCAACAAATGAAAATATTTAATGTGACCAAGGCTCTCCAAAGTCTCTATTGTCATGAATAGAAATTAACAGATAGAGACTGTATGAGTTCTAAATCCTAGATGAAAAGAGACTTGCGCTCACTGGCTTACATCTTCAGGTTCTGGGTTGACCAAAGCAATACTATCATATAGAAACTTTTACAGAAAGAATAACTCCCTTTGTGCCTTTTTGTGAGCCTTTGACTATGGCATATAGTTCTGTTGTGACTACTAATATGTTGATGTCAACATGGCTGGGCTAATATCAACGGAGGTAGGGACATATCATATCAACAGAGGGTAGGGATGAGGACCACTTTGATTCCATACTTGTCCCATTTATCAAAAGCTTAAGAGAGAAGTTGAAGCAACACCATGACACAGGCAACAGGGTTCACCTCAAACAGAGCACTGTCATTTTCTCTTGCCAGTGCCCAAAGTCAAAGTTAGGTAAGTCGAGGAAATGACTAGTAAAACACAGATACATACAATAACATTAATGAAATGCTGTGTGCTACCATGTACCTGTGATAGCTGCCTCCTTTACTGATAGTGTTGACAGGCCATTTCCAATGACTAAGGAACACCAGTGTCTTTCAACGCATCCTAAGCAAATCGCCTGATTTCAATGTTTCTTTTTTTTCTTTTCTTATGCTGTTTTGCTATTCTGCATAATTCAGTTCTGATCTAGCAATGGATTTATAAGGACTACATCTTAAGTTAGTGTTTATGTGGAAAATCATTTCTATTTGTGTGTTGCTAACTGTGGATGAGGCATTCCATAGGAACATTCAGTCTGGAGAGTTATATTTATGATCATTAAACACTTTGAAGGGTATCACTGTAGAAATATATCCACATTGTAGGAAATAAATGGCAACTTCATAACCAGAAATGTATAATTTTGGTAGGCCAATTGCAACTCACACTGAATTTCTGGAAGTAGCATATAAACACTGCCAAAAAAACTTGGCATAACATTACTACTATCCTATGTGCACAATATAAATCTCTTACAGTTAGATAACTGGGTCATAAATTATATTCATAGGACCACTAGTTGTAAGATATCTCTTCCTCTTTCCTCATAATACTGAAGATGCTACTGAGCATTCGAATCAGTTTCGAGGCCATTTCTCTTCACACTCATACGCTCGGGCCACACAGACATTTCCCCCTTCCCTAGAATGGGTATCATGACTGGCCCCATTGGCATGAATCATGAGGCCATCTGATCCACTCTGGGCCTATTGACTCATGAGAAGAGGCTACAGTGTTCTCCCTAACATAGTGTACTGGCTGTTGTGCCAGAAGCTTAGTCAGGGAGCTCTTACCAATTCCCCCGCTGGTGCCTGCAGCATTTTTCATTTTGTTCTCTTTCTGCCAGTTTGAGCCAGGTTTCAAGCAGAGAAGTCTGACAGTTGCAGTCCTGACCTAAGGGACCAGCGAGCCCAGTTCTAGCCTCCAGCACTTGAGCAACCTATTTAATCAGTGATCCTGGCTCCTTCTACATTCAGTCCTGTTTTTTCTATGAATAAGGACAAAAACTGACTGATAGGATCAATTTCCATTGCAGGTTCAATTCACAGCTCATTTCTCTGGAACTCTGCACTTTACCTTCTATTACTACTACAGTGCTTTTTCAGAAACTCAATTTCAGAACCTGTGAGATATATTTGGATGTAATTTTAGGATTCTGTCATTGATAATCAAAAACACAGATTACAACCAATGTTCCTCCTAACAGGTTTCTCTTTTCTACCTCTCCATGAACTTTATAGAGGTCTATTACAATAAAGGGAGTAACAACCAGACTGACATAGTGGGTCCCCTTCAGAACCTTCAGCTATTGCATGTCTGTCTCATCAGTCATACAAGAGGGTGGCAACATAGTAAAGCAATAGTTTTATTTGTTTTATTATTCAGTTAAATCAGAGCAAATACCTGATTAATATTATGATAGCCCACCCAGTAATTCAATATTCCTAATCAGGTATACGGCACTGTGATCAAGTGACATAACTATAGCTTTGAATTAGTTAATGCTTTCCAGAGTTTAAAAAGTATCTTTGTCAGTCAAGTTGAAAGTTCTGAAATATATCCATCTTTAATTTATACTACCCTACAGGCATCTATCTATATACCTGGTGTAACTGAATGAATTAGAACTTGTCATAATTATATAAATCTGAATAGTCTCTTCTACCAGAATGCTTTTCACAGATACTATATTAATAGCTTTCATATTTTATCATAATTGGAATCAAGAAATGTCCTTGAAAATCATGTTTTTCTTAAATATATCACACAATTCTATATAAAGAAAGAATAGTTTCTTCCTTAAAAACAACCTGAATTTCAAAAATGGTACTAATTTAAGAAATGAAAAAAAAGTCTTACAGAATAAATGAGGGAAAGTGTAGCAATGCCAAACTCTACATGGACTCAAACACTCTATTTCTTGGTCTGAGGGAGACATATTCTCATAGCGTCTTTCATATTTTCCACATGCTGGTTTGAATTTGGCCTAAATTGTAAAGGTAAGTAATCTACTACCCCATTTTGCTGGGAAATGGACTCTCCATACAATTGTATTGATTATTTTAATTTAAATCCCATTACAAAGCTGGAATTCCTATTCACATTTTATGGGAAATGTGAAGGATTACCTTACATAATAAAATGATTAGGGCATACATTTATGGTAGGAACACAGATCCTCTCGGGTAAGAGGAGTGAATAACACTCTAAACAAAAGCCACCATTGACAGCCTGGGGAAAGCATTCTCTAGCAGTGTAGGTAACCCCAAAAGAGCAGTGTACAAATGCTTTGTTCAATTCTTGGCTTGGCTTGAGCATATAAAAAGTAAGGTAAATGTATGAGACCCTGACTTAGCACCCAAGGTGCTTGGTTTCACTGCAACTTTACCAAATCTTCCAGGATAAATATTTTAAAGAATTTTTTAACTTTAAATTTTTAAGTGAAAAGTTAATTGAATAGAGGTTGGAAAAAGAGGGAGTGGAAATGAACTGTTGACACCTTCCAAAATAAAGAAATGTGGGTATTGGTAATATCTACATTTGCCATAATATCCATAATGGTGACAATATTAGTCATATTTTATTTTGCCTGACTCCATTAACTGTACAAAATGCAGGTAGATGTGCCACAATGGTTGAAAGTTGTTTTTATTAGCTGGGCATGGTGACTCACACCTGTAATCCCAGCACTTTGGGAGGAGGAAGCGAGAGGACTGCCTGGGTCCACAGTTCAAGACCAGCCTGGGTAACTTGGCGAGACCTCATCTCTACAATAAATCAAAAAACTAGCTGGGCATGGTGGCATGTGCCTGTAGTTCCAGCTACTTGCTGGGCCCAGCAGGTTGAGGCAGTGGTAGCCGAGAGCGTGTCACTGCACTCTGGCCTGGGCAACAGAGTGAGATTCAGACTCAAAAAAAAAAAAAAAAAAGTTGTTTTTATTTTAAACATGAAGTATTATTTGATTGTTGGTGTTTAAGGTTTTTAAATTTTTATTTTTTATTTTTTTGAGTTGGAGTCTCACTCTATCGCCCAGGTTGGAGTGCAATGGCACACTCCTGGCCATCGCAGCCTCCACCTACTGGGCTCTGGTGATCCTTCCACCTCAGCCTTTCAAGTAGCCAGAACTATAGGTGCACACTACCATGCCCAGCTAATTTTTGATTTATTGTAGAGATGAGGTCTCACCAAGTTGCACAGGTGGGTCTCGAACCCGCGGGCCTTAGGCAATCCACTCACCTTGGCTTCCCAAAGTGCTGGGATTACAGGCTGAGCCACCAAGTCCCGCTGGTTTTTAAATTTTTAAATAATAAAACCTTTAAACACACTGAAAAGTACAAAATGAAATATCACCATGTATCTACGAATAGTACGTTAACATTTTGTGTTTTGCTTCAGATCATATGTTGTTAAAGAAATAATAAATTTGTGATATAAAATTTTGCCTCCTTCCTACTTGCTATCCCAAGGCTATCATATATCATTCTAAGACATGTCAATGTACTTTTGTTGTGTGTGTGTGTGTGTGTGTGTGTGTGTGTGTGTGTGTGTGTATAATGCTTAAAATTTTACAAAAATGCTATCTTTTTTTGCAACTTGAGGTCCCATTAACATAGTCAAGTTGAAGCATATAGATCTAGTTATTTTAACTGGTATAAAGAATTCCATCAAATAAATAAGCCACAGTTTAACTATCCGTTCAATAGAGGAATGGATAGTTGAGTCTATCTTTTCTCTAGTGGAAGTAGTGCTACAATGAGCATCCCTGTATATTTGTTCTCTTGGCTACAGCATCCCTTGGTGAACACAAAAAGTGGGACTGTTGGCTTGTAGAGCTTGCACATCTCTAAGTACACTAGACGATGTCAAATTTTTCTCCAAAAGAAAAAGAATGTTCCAATGTTCCATTTTTCTACAAAGAAACTGTATTTCAAGGCTAGGAGCTAGTGCCAGTTCCAAAGGGTAGATCTTGAATTATTGGTACTGGTTCCAGTTAAATGCAAATTAGGCAAAGTCTAATGCAGGACCATTTTATGAATTACATAATTTATTTGGTGTAACCCTTGAAATAGAAATTTACAATGTATAGAACTATGTCTTTCTTTGGCTATAGAAACTCTGTCTAACAAATGTTTATGTTAAGAAGGTTTCCTAGGACAGCCCCTTGGGGTCCCCTACCACTGTGGAAACCTTTTCTGTCCTCTGTCAGTGTATCTTGTTGTTGTTGTTTTTTTTAATAAAAGAATCATTTCTAATAACCACTCATTATTTCATGCCATTATTGTGTTTGTATAAAAGCAAAATAAAATAGGCAAACACATCAAATAAATAATGAGATAAATTAATAAACTGATGGACCCTTTGTTTGCTGCCTCTGGACTTTGCTTACTCATGTCCATAGCAGCACCTCTACTTCTTTCTAACAAAATTCTTCTCTGTTTGGAGCCCATTTTAATTTTCATGACTACTTTTGAAAGCTTCTTAGATCTGAATACGCTATCTGATTACTTTTTTCAACTTTGAAATACCATTCAGGTCATTTTATCCAGGACCACCTTTGACAAATAAACTGAGGGTCAGAGAGGGCCAAGTCCTTGTCCAGGTTGTAGAGTCTATTGGCAAGTACAGGTTAGAACTTGGTTGTCCTGGCCCTGCTCCTCCCATAGAAGGGGTGCCTCCTGCAAGGCACAGACAGTACCAGCAAGCCGGGTCTCCCAAATCCTCCCTTGCCTATCATATTGGTATTTTTGGCTACCATGTGACTGTTCTGCCAGCAGAAAGTAAACCCAACACTAAAATATTTAAATTTCTGATTACAACAAAATGGCATAATCAACTATGAATGGCATATCAGTCCTGAATGCAGGACTCTCCCATTTCAAAATAACCAGGTAGAGTATAAGACAATTTTTAGAAATTGCATAAGAATTAGTATGTCTCCAGTGACACCTTATACTGTGTCCCTTGTCCAAAAGCAAGGTTAAGTTGAAACTGCAGTTGCTTATGTCAGCTCTGCAATCTAAAGACTCAGTCTTGGGCTAGGGGTAGGGGAGGGAAGCCAAATCTGATGTTCCCAGGCTAATCTCATATAATTAACAGTGTCGAAAGCACCCATAGCCAGTATTGTCTTCTGGATCCCTACAGACACAGACACAAGTCTTTCATAAATAATATGATCCTGAAATCAGGCCCTCTATTTTCAAAAATGAAGCCCAACCAAACATAAGTTCACCAGTGAAGTTTACCAAAAACACCAGAAAACTAATTCCCATGAGAATCAGCAGAAATATGAAATAACAGATTAGATCACCCAAGTTATCAGATGCAGAATACAAAATGTAAGTAATTAACACTTTCAAATTTTAAAATGTAAACACAAAAATGAACATGCAACAAATCACCATAAAATGACAAATTTTTAAAAATATAACTTTCATAAATAAAAATTTTGTTGAAATAAAACAAAAATTCAATGGACAGATTAAACAGCAAGATTAAACACAACTTGAGAGAATTTATGAACAGACAGACATAATTTGAGAGGAAATTATCTAGAAAGCAGAACAGAGAAACAAATCAAACTATAATAGGAAATAAGAAAGAAAGATGGAGGCAAAAATTAGATCTATGTCTAACTGGCACTTCAAAAGTAGAACAGAGAGAATAGAGAGGAGGCACTGACTAAATAGAGTAAAATGTCTGAGAGATTCCAGAACTAGTAGGAGATATGAAAAGATACAGAAAGTATAATTTATACAAAGGTGGAAAAATGAAATTAAGTCCACATTTAGGCACAATATAGTTAAACTACAGACACCAAAATCAAACATATCTTAAAAGCATCTAGAGAGACAAAGCACATTACTTACAAAGTAATGGCAATTAGACTGACAGAAGAGTTCTCAACAGCAACATGGAAGGCAGAAAACAAGGGAACGATATATTCCAACAACCAAGAGGAAACATACCAGCTTAGAATTACATATGTAGGCAAACTATCTTTCAAAGATGATGTCAAAGAATCAAAACTGAGTGAGTTTACTACCAATGAACCTGAAATAAAGGATCAACTTCAAAAAGAAGAAAAAATGATATTTGAAGGAAAGTCTGAGATGCTAGAAGAAATGGTGAGCAAAATATCCAAATTTATGTTTGTAAAATAACAATAATATCTAATTTTAGAGCTTCTTATATGATACAGAATTAAATGACTGACAACAAGAGCAATACAAACAGGTAAGGAAAGGCTCAGGGGTAGAGTGTTATAAGATACTTATATCACTGGGAAGGGAGGTTTAAAATATCAAGTATAGACTTTGTTATGTAAGCATGGCAAATTTTCTGGGATAACCACACCTTCAGCAACAATAAAGAAAGTAATAATAACAACAAAAGTAACTCACCTAAAGAAAAAAGTACACTTAGTCAACTACCGAAAAAATATGTAACAGACCAATAGTAGATACAAATCCAAAACTTTATCAAAAGGCATCAGTGAGAATCAAAATACTAGAAGAGCTATATCATGTTCCTGAATGGGCAGACTCAATATGGCAAATGCATCCGTTTTCCCACAGTTAATCTATAGAATCAATACAATTTAATCAAAACCTAATCAGAGTTTTAGAGGACTTAAGTTGATTCTAAAGTTAAGAAAGAAGAGCAAGGGCCCCCAGTCAGTCAGTCATAACACTCCTGAAGAAGAATGAAGTAGGAAAATTTGTCCTATCAGATCAAGAGTTGCTTAAAAGCTGCAGTAACTACACAGTGTGGTACTGTTGAAAGAATAGACATGAAGCAGAACAGATGTCTTGATATCCTATATGACAGAGGTGGAGTTTCTGATTCCTGGGGAGAAGATAAATGGTGCTAAGAGAGGTGGATTCCTATTCTATTCCATTCAAAAAAATACTTTATATAGAATTAAAGGCATAAAAAGCCAAATTTATTTTTTAATTTGAAAATGTGGGGTATCATTTTTTTGGGATCTCAGGTAAGGAAATAGTTCTTTAACACAAAAAAGCACCAACTATCAGTGAACAGCTCAATAGTTTATACTATATTAAAATCAATAACTTACATTCATCAAAATGTACCATAAAAAAGTGAACAGCTAAGCTATAACCTTACTCTTGTACTGAAAGAAAAGCAATCAGAGTAAGGATAAATTATATACATTGGCATTTCTTAGAAAAAGTAAAAGGCAAACCAGAGAGTAGAAGACATTGACAACCACTGAACAAAGGTTAGGTATTAAGAGTATATACACAACTTCCACAAATCACAAAAAAAGATGACAACTCAAGAAAAATTGGTAAAGAAACAGAAGTTTCACAGAAGAGGAAAATTATAGATCATAAACATATGAAAATATGCTCAAGATTAATATTACTCTGGGAAGTATAGAGTCATTGTGAATTCCATTTTATATCTATCAGACTGGCAAAATTTAAGAAGTCTGGTAATACTGATTGTTGGCAAGATGCAGATCAATGCAAAGTGTTATACATATACATTATTATTGAGAGTGGAAAGTAGTACAGCAATTACAGAAGAAAACTTGGCATCATCTTGAGAGATTAACATTAGAACACCCTACAACCCAGTTGTTATACTATGAGGTATATATACTAGAACAGTACTTTTAAACTTCTCTGATGAGAATAATAACTTGGCATATATTTTTTTTTTAAATTTTTTTTTTTTTTTTTGAGTTGGAGTCTCACTCTGTCGCCCAGACTGGAGTGCAGTGGCCGCTCCCGGCCACTGCAGCCTCGACCTGCTGGGCTCTGGCGATCCTTCCACCTCAGCCTTCCAAGTAGCTGGAAGTACAGGCGTGTGCTACCACGCCCGGCTAATTTTTTTGATTTATTGTAGAGATGAGGTCTCGCCAAGTTGCCCAGGCGGGTCTCGAATCCGTGGGCTCAGCAATCCACTCACCTCAGCCTCCCAAGGCGTGGGATTACAGGCTGAGCCACCGAGCCTGGCTAACTTGGCATATTTTAAAAATACAGTCATGCATCACAATGATGGGGACACATTCTAAGAAATGTGTCATTAGACGATTCTGTCATTGTGTGAACATCACAGAGTGTGCTTACACAAACGCAGAAGGTACAGCCTATTACACATCCAGACTATATGAGATAGCCTATTGTTCCTAGGCTACAAACCTGCACAACATGTGACTGTACTGAACACTGTAGGTGACTGAAATACAATGGTATTTGCATATCTCAACATAGAGAAGGTACAGTAAAGACACAGCATTGCAATTGTATGGGATCACCATTGTATATGTGGTATGTTGTTGACTGAAGATTGTTATGTGGAACATGACTGTATAAAGCTTTCTAGGTCTCATCCCCACAGATTCAGACTTACTGGGCCTGTAATGAAGCCCCAGAATTTGCATCTTAGGAAGCAGCCCAGGTGATCCTTGTCACCAGAGGAGT
Source organism: Tarsius wallacei (assembly GCA_963574415.1). Classification (NCBI taxonomy): domain Eukaryota; kingdom Metazoa; phylum Chordata; class Mammalia; order Primates; family Tarsiidae; genus Tarsius; species Tarsius wallacei. Next base: position 14,188 of record CAUYQG010211718.1, on the reverse strand, counting down.
TTGGGAAACAGCCTACAGCCCTGCTACTCAAAGTACTGTTGGTTCTCACACCAGCAGCAGTGGTACCCTCCAGAAGCTTATTAGGAATAAAGATACTCAGTTCCCACCCCTGAATCCCTGAAGCTGAATCTTCATTTGCATGCTGAAGTTTAAGAAACTCTGGTTTGATGCAGTGCTGTTTTCAGAGTGCAGGCTGGGTTCCTAGGTCATATATTCACACTAGTATTTGTTTTGATGAAAGATAATAGGAAAAAACAAAACAAAACAAAACCACGAGAATGCATTTTAGGGCAAAAGATATGGGTTGAATTGCATAATAACTGGGTTACAATGTAAAATATATTTCATGCTGCATCTAAAGGGTTTGAAAAATTCATTCCTAGAGAAATTCTTCCCAGTGGGCACCAGGAGACATGTGCAGAAATATCTTTAACAGTATTGTTGTCAAAAGAATAAGAAATAAAAGCATGAATACAACCCAAATATTTACTGAAAAGCAAACAGATAAATATCCCTACAGTAGAAAGTTATACTACAGTGAAAATGAATAAACTATAGCTATAAGCATAATGCATTTTAGAAACACACAGGAATGAATTTTAAAAAAAGCAAGTCCCAGAAGACTACTATGATATAATTTTATGCAAAAGGAGATTGTTCAATAATACATACAGGCCGGGCACGGTGGCTCAAGCCTACATGAAGGGATTGCCTGAGAACAGCCTGGGAAACTTGGGGAGACCTCATCTCTACAATAAATAAAAAAATTCATTGGGTGTGGTGGCTTGTGCCTGTAGTTCCGGCTACTTGGAAGGCTGAGGCAGAAGGATCACCTGAGCCCAGCAGGTTGATGCTGGGATGGCCGTGAGTGTGCCACTGCACTCCAGCCTGAGCGATGGAATGAGACTCCAACTCAAAATAACATAAAATAAAATAAAACATACATGTATAATAAAGCTTTTAATGACAAAGTAAGAAAATAGCAAAGGAAAAATTTTCATAAAAACTCAGAATCTTGGTCACCTCTGTCCTGGAGGCACAAGGACCAAATGGGAAAGAAGTATAGCATTAAATAGAAGGACTGTAGGAGTATTCTGTTTTCAAGTTGGGGAGTTTATTATTGTTATGCTGCACAATTTATGAAGGTTACATATATCCTTCATTTATATCAAATACTGCATAAGTTAAAAAAAAAAGATTATTAGAGGTAAGGTTTGAAAATCCCAGAAACACTGTTGGCTCTTTGAGATTTCCATCCTGGAGAATAGTCTATCTTAAAGTTCTTCTAAGAGAAGTCTGATGGTCACTACCAGACAGACTTAAAGGCAACACAATCATATGTCACTAAAGATTTAATGGTTCTGGAGATTCACCCATGGGTTGAGGCCCTCTGACTCAAAAAGTATCAGAAAGCCCTCTTCTTGTAACACACAACAGGCTTCATACCAAATCATATTATCATCCCTGAAACTAGGCCTTGGGTCCTGAAAGATGAGCCTCAGGCAGAGTATGAAAGGATCTGACACCTAGGGAATAGCTGTTGCTTCCCCCTTCCTTGACTCAAACTTTTGAATATCATTCTCTCATTTTTGGATACTTACAGCTAAATCCAGAATGGAAATCAGGGCTGTCAGGCTCCCTCAGCCAGGTGGGTAATTTGTCCAAGTCCATGGCCAGCCCATGTGGTATCTTTGTGCAGATTAGAAAGTGAGTCTCTTCCCCTCAAGACACCTATTATCATCTTTGGAAAACTGCCACCAAAAATACAAATCTACAAGGTTTCTGTTATGAATGGGCATAGTATGTTTACATAATGCACAACCCATACGAGTGCATGCAGCGGCCCTGTTTGAATGAGTGGGTGTGTGTGTCTGTGTGTTTTTGTGTGCTGCTCAACATGTTAAATTATATGATCAAAAGATATGCTTTCAACCTGCACACAAACTAAAAGTCCTCAGAGGACACATTTGCAACTAATAATTTAAGAACTTATAATAAACCAGGTTGGCAGAAATGAATACGCTTTCTGGTATGAATGTTGATGGGAGCAGGTGAATTTTTTTTTTTTCAGGAAACTAATACCATTTATTCATTTACCAGACTTCAAAACTCATATTCATTCTTAAACTGCATTTTCTCAAAGGTTCCAATTCTAGCTACTCCTCCCTAATCTTATCTGTCCCTCATGTCACTGTCAGAATGCCTTCCTGATGTGACATGACAGTTCATCTGCATCAATTGGAAGATATCTAATTGATGTCCTCTTATAATCTTTTTTTTTTTTTGAGTTGGAGTCTCACTCTGTCACCCAGACTGGAGTGCAGTGACACGCTCCCGGCCACCGCAGCATCTACCTGCTGGGCTCAGGCGATCCTTCCACCTCAGTCTTCTGAGTAGCTGAAACTATAGGCGCTCGCTACCTTGCTCGGCTAATTTTTTTTTTTTTTTTTGATTTATTGTAGAGATGAGGTCTGGCCAAGTTGCCCAGGCGGGTCTCGAACCCACTGGCTCAGGCAATCCACTCACCTCAGCCTCCCAAAGCGCTGGGATTACAGGCTGAGCCACCGAGCCCGGCTTCTCTTATAATCTTTAGCCACATAAAAAATGCTCCCATTAATGAGTCATGACATCAAAGTGATCATAAACCCTCTTGCTTCCCATACCAGTCAGATGAATCTATCTGCTGTACCTCAAACACAGTTCTCCCTCCAAAATTAATATCTCTGCTCAAATTGATCCATACGTATGCAGTGACAGTCATCTTTTTATCTGCCAAAAAGTAGCCTTCAATTCTTTCAATCTTGGTTCAAAATCAAATTCTCTTATGACTATTTCTTCTCAATTGCAATAAAAACTCAGACCTAGACAGACCCACATGGTCAAAATCCCAGTGTACATATATGATTATGTATATGTCCTTACTGTGTTCTGTAACATTCAAGTTACACGTCTTATCCCTTATCTAACATGATTCTGTTTCCTGTAAAATGCATCTTTGTCAGTCAACACATTTGATAAAAGAATACTAACAAAGAATAATAAAAAATGAACATCTAGCTCAATTCCTTTTCTCTAGTATTTACCTATTTTCTATGAAAAGTTTGAGTTGTGACTTGCATCTCTGTTTTGCTTTTCTGCTTTAAAGAAGTTGCACAGGCACTATAAACATGGCTTCCTCTAACCACTGGAATAGTTCTGTTTTGGCCTGAGCTCTTTGGTGACATTTCCAAAGTGTAAAGTTCATCACTATAGAAGGAACTCTCCTGCTACACCCAAAATTAGAATCTTGAATTGTTTCTGTGCACTGGAACAAACAGACTGCAATTCATCCTATAGATGAACTTTACAAGAAAACTGTTGTATGAAATAAAAATGAGTCTGCAGTAAAAGACTTTCTTGGTATTTATTTCAGGCTATATAAAACAGGAGGAGGCAAAATGATTTTCACAGAGTTTTTCAGAACTGTCAAAAATTGGTTTGGAATGGATTTTGACCTTTTCTAACCCTCATAAAGCTATGATTCCCACAAAAAGCCTTGGAAGTTTGGAACTGAAATTTTACCCACAGCAGGAGAATACTCAAACCATTCACTTTTTATTAATGAAGTAATGTGATTAGTGATGAAAGAAGCCCATCGAATACAATTTTAGTTTTACCAATATTTAACCACGCTCTCCAGTTAATGCTAAGAAGATATGTGTGATTTAAAATATTTGTACCTATTTGGAGCTTCCTATTTTGGTATTTACAATCTTTCTATAATTCCATAGTTTTCTGTTTGAAGTTGTTTATGAGTCTGTGCAAATGGTTTCACAAAAGACCACACTCAGCTCTGCTAGATTGATGGCTATACTGTTATTATTCTTCTGTTTTCATCAACAACTTGTTTAAAAAAGAGTTCTTCAATTTAAAACAGCATATGATTGATAAGTTAGTTCTTATTTAAAACCTAGGTTTTCCATCCCGCTAATCCTCCAGAGAAGCTTGGAGAATAAGAGGAAGAAAACACAGTTCCAGCAGGAGAGTATGTTGTCAGCACCCCACTGACAACTGTAATAGCAGGACAAGAAGAAGTATGCCCATGGAAAAAAACAAACTAGGTTCTTTTATCTTAAGAAGATAACAAGAAGGAAAACAAAGGCTCTAACTTGAAATTATTTCTGTTCCCTCAAACAAAACAAGATTAGAAAGAAAAAGCCTGCTTCTTTAGTAAAGAGTTGTTTAACTTTCTTCTGAATTATCTCCATGTTTTGCTATTGAATTAGTTCCATTTTAGTGCCAATTTTCCCCTAAAAGTGGCTCTTGTATGGGATCAGCTCCATTTTCCCATTTATGTCCCCATGTCCAAAGACTTTGCAATGTTACTTTTCAAACCCTTTGTACCATTAAGCCTAAGGTAATATGAGGAAGCTAAATTTTCTGATTTAAAAAATGGAAAGGCAATGTGGACTTTTTTCTGGCTGTTTTCCTGGAAGCCAGGAAATCAATCAATCATTTACTGAAGATGGACTGATTCATACTTACTTATTCCAACACTCCTGAAGACCTGTCATCTGTTCCATATCCCTTCAAGAGTAGTCTATTACATTTATTTATGAATTACTACTCCAAACTTCTCCTTCAAATTAACGCTGGTTTCCTGATTTTAGAGCACTCAACTGGAAAGAGTTCCACACATCCTCTGTGTCAACAGTCCACAAATATGAGGAAAGGATGAGTTTGTGCTGCCCCAGGGGTCACTTGCCATTTCATCCATGTACCTCACCTATCCTACTCACCCCCCAGATTCTGACATTCAGCGATTTTGGTGGGAGGATGAAGAGCACTGTTAGGGATGAGGGTAATGTGGAGTTTTCTAAAGCTCCCAGATGACTCAGAGGCCACCCCCATACCACCTGGATAGGAATCCCTGAGTTGCAAACATGTACGTACACCTCCTACACTACCAATTTAACACCTAGAAAAACTTGCTATGCAACAGACATAATAAAGCACACTTCTGTTCTTAGGTTGTTTGGTGCTATCCTTTCTTTTTACAGAAAAACAAAAAACAAAACAACAAAAATCTTGCTATTTTTCCAGGTATCACTTTCTTGAATAAATTATCAATGGAATTATCATGAAATAAAGGTTATTATATAGCTAATTCCTCACTGAATTTTTGAAGATGAATCACAGTTTGCTGATGTGCATTTATTTTTAATTTTATTTGCCATAGAAACTTAAAAAAATTGCTGACAAGTATGCTTCCTTGAATATTGCTTAAAAGTAGCTTAAAAATCATGACATATACTAAGAAATCTTAATAAGGTAGACATTTACTTGCCATCTAGTGTTCAGTTTAGTTAAAAAATACTCATGATTTTTACTATGCTGAAAATTAAGATTTTTCATGAGGATCCACAGATAATAATTCTTATGAGTTATTAATGTAATAAACAGTAAAAAAAAAAAGTCTTAGTTTTGGTCATTCTTTCTGAAGTTGAATTCTTAATGAAGAGTTAAGTCCTTCAAAAATTGAAAACAACCTTTCTTTGGTCTAGTCATCATTTGACTTTCCAGACACTGTCTCACTTATTAATGCCTTGTGACAAGAGCACATGGTAGACAGATGTAGACGGGAACACACCTGAGTGGGCATGAAGAGGTGGCTATGCTTAGGTTTGATTTGGATGTCCAGGAATATGATTTTGAGGAAAGCCATTAAATGTGAACTGATCTATACAATGAATGATGTGACTGGACACAGTCACACTGAGAATATGGGGATGGAACTGGGCCCTGAAACCACATCTTCTTGTGGGGTAGGGGAAGACGGAAAGAATAAATAATGTCTATGGCGAAAAGATAATATATTCCAGCAAGGAAACTCCACAAGCAGGACAAACACACACAAAGTCTGGGGTCCTGGGAGGGGTGTAGAGATAAGTTATCAACCCTCTCCAAGTTGGGAACTAACTAAAAAACATAAATGCAAGAGTGCTGATACAAGATAGAAAATAGATGCAAGGTAGATATGAGACACAAAATAAGTAGTATTCTCAGCTATGCACTAGTATTTTGATGTCTTAGAAGACCAATAATTAATCATCTATCTTCTCTTTCAGGTTCTCAGGTAAGAGACAGATATCGATTGATTTTAGATAAGTGAAGATAATAATATCAGATTTGTTACTGACAAAGGTGATTAAAGAAAAAAGGCTTAGATCAGTAGAAGCTTACTATTAGAATCATTCTTATTTTTCCTCACTTAAGTCCTTTTTACCAACATCCTTTTGAGCTATAATTCATATAATAAAATCTACCCATTTAAAGTGTACAATTCAATGCTTCTTAGTATATTTACAGAGCTGTGTGACTGTTACCACAATCTACGTTTGGAACATTTTCATCACCTCAAAAAGAGACTCCATATCTGTTAGCAGTCACTCCCCATTTTCCACCACCATCACCAGCCCCAGCCCTTGGCAACCACTAATGTACTTCCTGTCTGTCTAGGTTTCTATTCTGGACATTGCATGTAACTCGAATCATACAATATGCGGTCTGTTATGACTGGTTTCTTTTACTAAGCACAATGTTCCCAAAGTTCATTCAGGTTGTAGCATGTATGAAACTTCATTCTTTTTTCTTGCAAGATAATATTCCACTAGGTAGATATACCACATTTTTAAAAATTCATCATCAGTTGGTGGGAACTATGGGCTGTTTCCACTTTTTGGCTATTATAAAAAATGCTGCTATGAATATTCACACATAAATATTGTGTGAACACATGTTCTTATATGTGCTAGGTATATTCTGGGGTATGTAGTAGCTAGGAGTGGAATCACTGGGTCATATGGCAATTCTATGTTTAATTACTAAAAGAAGTGTCAGACTGTTTTCCAAAGTGGCTACACTATTTTAAATTTCTACCAGCAATGTATGAGAGATTCATTTTCTTCACATCCTTGCCAGCACTTGTTATTTTTTATGCTTTTTGTTTTATCTTTTTTTATGCAATCCTAATGGGTGTGAAGTTGCATCTTATGGTTTTGGTTTTCATTTTCTAATGGTAATGATATAAGCATATTTTCTTGTGCTTATTGGTCATTTGTATATCTTTAGAGAAGGGGCTATTCAAATTCTTTGCCCACTTAAAAATGAAGATTATTTGTCTTTTTATTATTGAGTTGTAAGAGTTCTTTATATATTCTGGATTCCAGTACTTCATCAAATATATAATTTGCAAAACTTTTCTCCCATTCTTTAGTTTGTCATTTCATTTTTTGACAGTACATTTTAAATTTTATTTTATTCAGCATTTATGTATTTATTTTTTTAGAGTGGGAATCTCACTCTGTTGTCCAGGCTGGAGTGCAGTGGCACACCCACAGCTATCGCAGCCTCAATCTGCTGGGCTCAGGCAATCCTTCCACCTCAGCCTTCTAAGCAGTTGGAACCACAGTTGTGGGCCACCATGCCCAGCTAATTTTTTTTTATCTATTGTAGAGATGAGGTCTCGCCAAGTTTCCCAGACTGGTCTTGGACCCTTGGGCAGGCAATCCTATTGCCTCCACCTCCCAAAGTGCTGGGATTACAGGTGTGGGCTACTGTGCCCACCCTAGTTTTATTTTTGCTACTTGTGTTTTTAGTGTCATATCTAAGAAACTACTGCCTAATCCAAGGTCATAAAAATTTATGCCTATGCTTCTTCTATAAGGTTTATAATTTGGGCTCTTACATTTAGGTTTATGATCTATTTTGAGTTAATTTTTTGTATATGAGGTAGGAACCCAACTTTATTCTTTAGCATGGAGATATCCAATTGCTCTAGTATAGTTTTTTTGAAAAGACAAGTCTTTCCCCATTGATTGGTCTTAACACCTTTGCTAAAAATCAATTGACCATAAATGTAATAAAGGCTTATTTCTAAACTGTCAATTCTGTTCTATTAATCTATATGTCTATCCTTATGCCGGTACCACATTGTCTTGATTACTGCAGTTGCTAGTGAATCAACTCTTGAATTATATTTCCACACCCTCCATTCAATGGGGGATCCAAGAACTTCCCACCCTCACCTAGGGCAGGTTAATTTACCTCTCTATAGAAAAAAGCATTTGTGTCCTGAGGACAATGCTCAGAAGAAGTTAATTAAATATTCTCAGATTCCTCTTCAAATGTCATCAGTTCCATGAGTCACTGCTGTTCATGTGAAGGAGTGAGAGTTGTCAAAGATTCCTTTCCTGACCTAGCCAGGCTCTTCTGAGTCCCTTTCTGGACTAGGCCTCAGCCTTTGTCTACAAAGACTTAAACAAACACTAATAGTTTCCAACAGCCCAAGGCCTCATCCATAGGATAATCCCATTCCCCTTAGTGTGCCTGCCTAAGAAAACTCAAGGCCAAAATAATTTGCTGTTTGTTCCTGCCGTCATTGGAAAATAGGGGACCTGTCTCCCAGTGTCTAAGAGTGTAAGAGCCCAGTCTCTCAGCAAAGTGGGAGCCTTACTTCAATAAGCACCAGTTGACAAACCCATATGGGTTTTACAGGGACCAACCCTCACCTTTCCATGTTTCCTAATTTTTCATTTCCCTGACTCTACTGAGGCCCAGCTTGCCTCCCGTCCCTATCCCTACTCCCTCCTTCTCCTTTCAAAATGCCCTCTCCCCTTTCAAAATGCCCAGTCACTTCTGTACAAGTTGAAGTTGAGTTTAGTTCATGTTGGACTATTTTTCCTATTGCAATAGTTATCACTGATTAAATTCTGTACTTAGCACTTTAGGATTCCGCTTTATCTTTTTTTTAAAAATAGTATCCTACTTAAGGTTTTATAAAAGACACTTTATAAAATGTAAAACATATTCATACAAACCAATCTATAAACTGGAACATGTTCACCACAGATTGTTTGAGAACTGATTCAGCTAACAAACATTTTCGAAGTACCTACATGAAGGCACAGCCCTGTGCCGAGAACAGAGTAGTGACCACAGCAGGCACAGCCTCCACCCTCATGGAGTTTGCAGTCTTGTGGGAAGTCACAGGAATGCATCTAGTTGTGCAAGTAAGCCTGTCATAACAAACTGGAAAAAGTCCTACAAAGGGAAAGCCTATCAGTGTGTATAACAGCAGGCAATGGCTTTGTTTGGCAGAGTTGGAGGCCAGGTCTACATCAGAGAAGAGAAGGAATCCTTTGTAGATGAGGTAACATTTAAAACATAATTCCAGGTGCTCTCATGCCCTAAAGCCTGTCAATAGCTGCAGGCCACTAAGCAAAACTCAGGGTCCAAGGTCACACAGTGAGTAATGTCTCAGTCCTTTGAGGAATAAGGGAAGAGAAGAAAGGCAGTAGAAACCAGAATTAGGAGAGTGTTTCTAGAATCACTTAGACATAAGGAAGGGAGCCAATGGGCATGACAGAACCTTGTACTGTGGCCATTCTGAATTTGCCTGGGAACTCACATGTAGAGGGGCTCCCTAACAGCAGAAACTCCCCACTTCCCCAGGAGAGCGTAGCTCAATTTTCTCTATCCAAAACTAAATATCCCCATTCTGCAAACTTTGCTACACATTATCATACAGCTTTGTTTATCTTTGATAGAGGGCAGGAGAGAAAGGGGTTGGGGAAGAGGCCCATTCTTCTCCATGGAAACATCGAGAGTGAAGGATAAGCATTCCTCTCAACATGGATAATATGAAAAAGAAGGAAAAAAGACTCCTAACTAAATAGCATAACCAAAATAATCATCATCATCATCATCATCATCATCGACATCAGTACACACTAACATAACTATAGGACCAAATAATAGAGAGAAGGAAGAGACAGTTCAGGCAGAGTAGACCGTATCAACAAAGATCTAATGTCAGGTGATCACCCAGCATGTCTGTTTAGCAGACTACAATAGTAGCATCAAATTAACATTAGGAAATTCTACCAGGAACTACAAAGACCTGGGGCATGGAATGAAATCTAGGGAAAATATTAGATATATTATTAAGAAAGATGATCAGATACAGCAATAGACAGGCATCTGGTTGCCTTTTATGGATATAAGTTAGGATCTGCTCTGCTCATGTATCTCTGTGATAAAACAGGCTATAAGGGTACTGAAAACAAGGGAACTAGGTGCTGAGCTGCACAACCCCTGTACGAGGTCAGCAAAGGCCTGGAGACAGTCCAGGATTGTGCCTGCATACCAGGTCAGGAGAGCACAGCTGTGGGAGGAGGAGGCCTGACGGCCCGAGAAGCAGACACAGTAACCAGCCTGTAAGCACAAGTGATGGACTGGAGAGGGAAAGCCTGCAGAAAAGGGGAAGTTGGAGGGGTCTCACCTGAGAAGTGTCTCAGCAATGGGTACATAGAGCCTGTACCAGGAAAATGGAAACATGAGAAACAAGCCATAGGATGTAGTTGATTAGGTGGGCAGAGGTAAGAATGGAAAGCAGGACAAGGGACAGGAAAAAACAATTAAAAAACCAATTAAAACTGAAGCCAGTATTGTTAAGACAGGGAACAGAGAGAGAACTTAGGATGAGACGTATCCGACTGCTTGCTGCTTGTGAGATACCCCGGTAAAGACACCCACGTGTCATGCTAGATCTGAAGCTCAAGGTTGGAGGAGGAGGATTTGAAGTTTATGTTATTGCTCAAGCCACCAACATAAATGATGATACCAAGGAGTAGCATTTAAAAAGAAAAGTATAATAGAAAGGACTATATATTAGCTATACTTCAGTTTATTTTTGTTTTGTTTTCCTTTAAGATTCTTCAAGCATCTGACCTCTCATATGAAACTGACAGCAATAAGATATTAAGAGTTATAATTTTAAAACCATTCATTCTTATGTATGCCATTTTCAATATGCTATTTTTCAATAGGTTTTACTTAAATTTTAAAAAAAGATAAGTTTTTAGTTAAGTGAAGAATTTTCAACTCTGAACTCAAGCCAACTGCTATTCAGATTTTTATATTTGGTACATACTTAATAGTTACACATTTTAGAGAATGCCTCATTTAAATTCTAATGTATTTTAATAAGCAATGAAAGAAAATATCACCCAGTATATTTTTTTCGTAAATTACCCCTAGTGCTTGATTACTCCTCCACAATCAAAATCATGTCTTAAATATGAATGATACAAAACAAGACTACAGCCTGAATGTCTAACACAGAGATTTTAGCTGCTTGTTTCGGATGACATACCTAGCTATTCAGTAATCACTTTATAATAACCCCTTTCATTTCCAAATCTACTTAGCCATCAGGCAGCAGTGAGGCAAAAGCTGGCAGCAGTTTTTAAAACTGCACATTAGTTTTACATTTCATGACAAGCTAATTCTAGAGAGTTCTAAAGAGAGACAAGCATGGGTCTTTGTGATTTTCTTTCCTTTGCATGAAGGAAACACATGTCTAGCTGATAAATGAAAGATAAAAGAGTGCAGTGCAGACATATACTTTTCACTTCACACTTGTGGCAGCGACAGTTTGCCCCATTGTACCCAGTGCCCTGGTACAGATCTAAGTCAACAAAGAGTATTGGGGTCTGACAATTGCTCATCGGCTCAAGCCAACTCAAGCTTTACTGCAGAACTTTTGAATCACAACCACAAGTGGACTTAACCATAGTACAATGGCCGGATTTTCATAGAAAGTCTTGGGCTTCGATGCTGCACAAACACACTAAAGAACACTGCTTACACATTTTACTAGACAGAAAATATGACCACACTATATTAGAAATGACAAATATGCATGGCCTTTTTTTTTTCTGGTCACACAAAGTGCATTTCCTTGCAGACTAACTCAGTCATGCCTTTCGTGATGCCTCTGATGAATTTCAGAACCCCACCAAATGTCAAGATTGTGTCTATAAAGCACCACCAACTAAAAAACTGAAATAGCGTTCGAGGCACTATTTAATCCAATTCATGATCTACACCTGAGCAATACTTTAAGCACTAGGTTTTACACCTTTAAAGTTGCCATGAAAAATGGTAAAATGATAAACCATGGTATAAATTGTTGCAGATTTTAGCAGTTCCATCTTTGCCAGCAAAGCCAGGCACAGATGTTGTTTATAATGTTGTACAAAAATAAATGGGATATGCTATTTCATACATCAGTCTGAAGAAGATGCAGCAGGACATTCTTGCAATCACTGCAGTCTATTACTGCTGACAAAGTGCATTAATTGTAAGTCATTATCACCAACCATGTTAGCTAAATGGAGAATCTGAGACAAGACTTCACTGAGTCCAAGTGACAAGACTACATGGTCATATAAATCTATCCTAAAGAAATGTTACCAATTAATGCTTCATGGTTAAATAGGAGAGTTAATTTTTTTCCAAACGGATAGGTTCTAATAAGTGTAGTCAACCCAAACCAAGGAATGCAGAACAAAATCAACTTCATCAAGTTAACTCTCAAATGCAAGAATTGATAAATGAACAATATTCTCCAGATCAACTGGTGAAATAAACTTTGAACTGCTCAGTGCATCAAGGGCCAGAATGAAGAGAAATAGCTCTTTCACCAAGCAATTATGTGCTGTTTTAAACATCTGGCAACAAGACAGAAGAGAACACAGATGTGAAAGTTGAAAAACCTGAGCTTAATAGGTGACAATTTGAAGACAAATTCACTTTCAGTTTTTGACTGAACCTTGGCTTTACAGTTCCTCATAAAAATACCAATTATTTGTCAAACAAATCTGTGATTCTGTTCTTTAAATCCTACCACTACCAATGACCTCGAACTAGATCTTATTCCATTCACTTCAAGTCAGCTTTTGGTTAACTTGTGACATAACTTTAATAATCACATACATCCAACTAGCCCAGTGCAACCTCACACTTCATTGTACCTAACCATACTATGGGAAGCACAATGACCTGCCCCTGACCTGAGTAATCACCCAAATAAAAAAATAATTCTCAATGAGAAGACGATTTGGGTGAGAATAAAAACAGCAGGCTTCATACTTGGCTGCCACATATCAAAACACATGGTACATACTCAGCGAAGGCATGCCAGCCAGCACCTCTTCAACCCCCACGTGCTAAAACACATTGTTTATCCCACCCGGGATGCATCCAATCCTCTGCTTATGGGGAAATAATCCACAAAAAGTTTCATTTCTTCCATTTCATAAAAATGACTACTTCTTTGGTAAAGTCAAGAATTAAAAACATCTTAAGTAACTAACTCTCACTTGTTCTATCCATTTGCCAGTTTGTAATAGATCTGAAAAGGTACTTAATTGTTTTTTGGTTTTTTTTTTTGAGTTGGAGTCTCACTCTGTAGCCCCGACTGGAGTGCAGTGGCACGCTTCCGGCCACCACAGCCTTGACCTGCTGGGCTCTGGCGATCCTTCCGCCTCAGCCTTCCAGGTAGCTGGAACTATAGGTGCGTGCTACCACGCCTGGCTAATTTTTGATTTATTGTAGAGATGAGGTCTCACCTGCTCAGGTGGGTCTCGAACCTGTAGGCTCAGGCAATCCACTCACCTCAGCCTCCCAAAGCATGGGATTACAGGCTGAGCCACTGAGCCCGGCTGGTACTTAATTGTTTTTTAACTTGGGGTATTCAATTATTATTCTTGACCAGGGTCTGGGTTATCTATTAAAGGTCTCTTTAATAATCTCAAAGACTTACGAACTTCTCTAGCCTTATCTAAATTACCTAGCATCTCTAAAAATCTTCTCTACTGGGAAATAATAAATAATGGATCTACAATTTCAGTTAGACATGAGGAATAATTTCAAGAGATCTATTATACAACAAGGTCATGATAGTTAATAAAAAGGTATTGTTTATTTAAAAATTATTGAGAGTAAATGTGTTTTTTGTGTTCTCACCACAAAATATGATGTATGTGAGGTGATGCATACATTATTTAGTTTGATTTGCCCATCCCACAATGTACACACATTTTAAAACATTCAAAACCACTATATATGGAAACAAACTAGAAATGGAGGACTTTCTTACATCACACAGCCTACCCAAGTTGAAACAAGAAGACATTGTGACACTAAATAGACCAATACAACTCAGGAAATTGACTTTGTCATACAAAAACTACCTACAAAAAATAAAATATAAAAAAATAAAACCCTGACCAGAGGGCTTTCCTGCAGAATTCTAAAATATATACAAGTAGGACCTGTTACCAACTCTATTGAAATTATTCCA
>CAUYQG010211715.1:0-12248 GCA_963574415.1 Tarsius wallacei | reverse complement strand
GAGACAGATGAGGAAATAGTAGGTACATTACAGTTTCCACGTTTTCACAGAAATCTGCTCAGGGTTCTATTGGATGTGTGGCAAAGGAAGCTCCCCCGAAACCAAGGCCCAATTCTACCTGGGAAAAGAAACCAGAAAAGGCATCCCAGAGGAAGACTCATTTGATTTCACTCTTACAACGTGAACAGCGCTTGCTGGACAGACTGAGGAAGAGGGTAGGAGAAAATGGGTTGCCAGTTAGGTGGGGAACTGGACTGAATGTCTTTTAAGGTCCAAGATTTGCTTGGTATGTAACTTGAGACTTTAGAACTCTATAAATGCTTTTTGACCTGAAATGAACCAAACAATGTGAATGCAGAAAAGCATGAAAATATAAATAGGAGCAGGACTTCATGGTGTTAGGGAGAGTCTGAAGCCCATGTGTGAGACAATCACTTACCACACAACAGAACTTGGGTTTACCCTGTAGAGAATGTGGGAACCTCAGAAAGATTTTAACAGAAGCACAGGAGAAAAGATCAGAAGGAAATCATAATAACAATAGAGCTAGGGCTTTTCTTTATGATTATTAGTGACTGTCTTTTCCTTCTCATTATCTTAAAAATCTGTAATATGGGCATATTTGTGTTATTAATGTATTTGAAAAATAATAAGACCAAAAACTGTGTTATCTAATGGCTTGCCATGATATGTTTGGCAATGCTTTGTTGCCACTTTGCATTACTGTTTAATGGAGAGAACAATCATAATATTAACTAACTGCAGGCTGCGCATTCCAAATCTGAAATTTCAGAATCTGAAATGCTTCAAAATTTGAAACTTTTTGGTACCAACATGATGCTCAAGGGAAATGCTCACTGGAGCATTTCAGATTTCCAATTTTCGAATTTGGGATGCTCAACCGGTAGGTATACATAATACAAATATTCAAAAATCTGAAAAAAATCCAAAATCCCAAGCATTTTGGATAAGGGATCCTCAACCTATATTAACTACTGAGTTGTTTTCTTGGACCAGGCGCAGTTCCAAATACTTTACATGCATTAATTGACTTCATCCTCACAGGTCACATGAGATAGCTATTAAGAACAGTCCCATTTTACTGGTGAAAAAAATCAGGCAATGAGAAGTCAAAAAATGTGTTCAGTGGTATGCTGATATCAAGGTGCAGAACCAGGATGTGTAGTTAACGAATCTAACTCAGAGCCCGAAGGTTTCCTTTTATTAAAATCTTCTGCAATTCTAAATTCTCACCAGTTCATTTCAGTAGAAAAGACACAGATATGGCTCAGTTTGGAGGAATTGAAGGGACCAACTCTAGATTTCTGCATAGCACAGTCACTTCCTTAAAATTTTTGCTCAAATATCTCTTTTCTAGAACACAGCCTCAATACATATTTGTAGAATGAATGAATGAATTGAACACTGAATCTTTCTTAAAAATTATACTTCACTCAGTATACAAAGGTGGCCAGCCAGAAAATTAGCTATTATTTTATTTATTTTTAGAAAGAAGAAATGAAATTTGTATTATGCTTATATGCTGAGAAAATTCAGACTACTTTATTCTCTAAGCATTCCAGATGATCAAAATTTAATAGCTTATCTTCAGATATTATTAGTGATAAGCAGGTTCATTGATGGAATATGGCTAAGCTGGATCTAAGATGTCAAAGCAGGTGCTACTGGAAGAGTTTATTTAGCATCAGATGAGAAAGGAGAATTTTTAAGAATCAGAAATAACACAACACTGAGGCATGTTTCTATGAACCATGGATCCAGGGAGTAAAGGTGGCATTTGGGAAACAGGCAACTATCTGGGGAGAAAAGAAAAGCCCTGGTATAACTGATCACTGTTTGATATGAACACTTTTATAAGAGATCCCCAAAAACCTGGAATTATCATTTGTAGGGTGAGCTTCCCCCACTAGGTAAGTGTTCTAGGAACCCATCAGCAACAGCTAGCATTGTTGTGAGAGGCTGCATTTGGCTTCAGTGAATTTTTTTGTGGCAAACAGGTGACTGGTTCTTCCACCATGACAATGCACCTGCCTACACAGCACTGATTGTTCAGCAGCTTTTGGCCAAAAGTGGCATCACCCCCGTGCCCCATACTCCCTATTCACCCAATCTTGCCTTGAGCCACTTTTTTTTTGTTTTCCCAGGAAACGTTTTGCTGATGCGGAGGAGGTGATGCAAAAAAACAGCAGGAGCATTTACAGGCATCAAAATTGACAAGTTCAAAAACTGTTTTGAGCAGTGGAAAAAGTGTTGCGATAGGTACATTGTATCAAGCAGAAAGTACTTTGAAGGTGACTGAAGTTTAAATGTGTAAGAGTAAATACACAGTTTTTATAAATAAATTCCAGGTTTTTTTGGGTCCTCCCTTACAGCTACCACTGTCAGAAACAAAGGATAGGGCTGGGCATTTTAAGCTGTAGGCCCTTGATTCGCTTCTCTCAGAAGGCAAGGTCTATGAGCAAGGAATGATCTAAAAGACCTAATAGTTCAATATTAGGAACTGATGTTAGGAGCCAAAGTAAAGCCTAAGGCTGCATCTCTAGAATTGAAACCATCCAAACAATTCTTTTCTCATTTTATACAATATGTCTTCTTGGTCTTGAAGGGCCTTAACTATCCATTTCACTTTAATAGTCTTTATAATTTAAATTCCACTTTGTAGCCTTAATATAGAAGTGTTGATTTAATTAAGATTCTCATATTCTTAAGTATGCATTGTACAATTCGATGTCTATATTAGGAATAATTAGGGTAGTTAAAAGTATTAAATAGGGCAGTCTATGAAATCTGTTCTTACCTGTAGGGTAAGTAAGATGCTGCTCAATGTATATTTTTTGTTCCACTTGTCAGGGTTGTCCAAAAAATCTATACAGGGCTGACCAGTAAGTGGATCTACTGTATTAAAATAAAACATTAATAATGATATATAATAAATTAATATTTATAACTTATGACCACCAAAATGATAAACCAGAAAAATAATTCACATCTACCCTTCTTTCCTTCTATTTCTTCTCTCTGTAACAAGAAATAATCTGCCTATCCCAGGTTCTCACCTGCTTCCATGGTTTTGTTTTTGTTTTTGTTTCTGAATCAGGATCTCATTCTATCACCCAGGCTAGAGTGCAGTGGCATGATCACAGCTCACTAAAGCCTCAAACTCCTGGGCTCAAGTGATCCTCCCCACTCAGCCTCAGGAATAGCTGGGACTACAAGCACATGACTAATTGATTTTTTTGTAGAGACAGGGTCTTGCTGTGTCATCTAGGTTGGTCTTGTACTCCTGGGCTCAAGCAATCCTCCCACCTCTGCCTCCCAAAGTGCTAGGATTACAGATGTGAGCTCCCATGCCCAGCCTCCCATGTTGTTTTACCTGAATAGATGAGTGCCCCTACTGTTTTTTCTAGCCCCTCCATGCCTAGCAAAATGTAGCCTTGTGACTAAGTTTTAATCATGTGATGTAAGAATAAGCAAAAGGGTAAGGGAGTTTTCCCTCTGTTTTTCTTTTTCCCCTTCCCACTTGCTGGAATTAGTGACAAACACAGTAAAATGCCTTAGACACAGAAATGGAACCTTCACACAGATTGGCTGAACTTCCTTCCAGTCCTGGTCTGTTATATTACTTTGGAAAGATGTACCCTATACCCTGTCCTAACACAGTTAATTAACTATTCAGTGCTTTTTTAAAAAAAAAGAATAGGGTTAAATATGAAAAATAAAACTATAGAATGACTAGAAGAAAATTAAAATGACTGGTTTGGGGAAGAAATATCTAAGCTTAAAGACAATTGCAAAAACCTCAAAGGGCAAGACTAATCGATCTGACTACATAAAAATTTCTAAACCCCAGATGTAAAATAAAAAGTATCAACAAAATATAAAATTAATGATAGATTAGAAGACAGGTCTGCAACATCTAAGACAATGTGATTAGATTGTTAGACAAGTCTCAAACTAAGAAATCATCCACAAACGTGTGGGAAAATGTTTACTTCACAAGTATTCAAAGAAGTACTTATAAAAATAGCAGCAAGATTCTCATCAAATTAGTAAAAAAAAAAAAGGTCTCCGAAGTTTCAATGTCTAGAATTGGAAGGTGCTAAAATGAGAACTTTGTATATACTTTCTGGTAGGAAATACATATCACCAAAAGGCGATTTGGCTTTTCACATCTAAAGACTTAAAACCGTACCTTGCCAACTTTTGGGGTCTAGGTGCTAATAAATAACCCTCCTCTCCTCTTGGGTTCATATATAATTATGAAATAGATCAAAGCGTTGAAAGATGGATATAAAAACACAAGCTGGTGTTTACGCAAGACTGAATGAATGAACCGGAGAATGCACTTGATGCATGGCTTTCATCGGGCTCCAAAGAAGTCCCCCTGATTTGAAATTTGAACTTAACTCCCCAAGGGCAGGCCAGCCTGTTTCCCGCTTGGAGAATCACAGACCGCCCCCCGCGCCCCATCCCAAGGTCAGAGAGGTTGAGAAGAGGGCGGTGCTAGGAATAGGCTGGATCTGTGCGTGCGCACTTCCTTCCTCCAGCTCCCCGCTCAGGTTACTTGACTTCTCGAGACTCGTGACTTCTCGCGGGAGCGGGCGAGGGGAGGATGACGGGGAAGAACAGCAGCCCCGAGTTTCCTCCTGCTAGATCCTCCTGGAGGCCGGAAGTTCCCTGTACTTTGTAGGGGTACACCGGAAGTTCCCTCTACTCTGTGGTGGTGGGAGGGACGAGGATGGGGTGGCGTGGGGAGGAAGAATATCCTTCCATTAAATTTAATCCAGTAAATCTAAGTATTTTAAATAATTAATGGCACAGGCACACGGTTAGTTTCAGTGCTGTAAATTCCCAAAATCGTTTTCAATTATACAAAAGTAATCACGCACCTGGGAGAAAATAAAATCCCATAAATATAAGTAAACGATAAATGTTCCCCTGCCGACGAATTCTACTTTTCAAAGTTTTTACCAGTGGGTCTCTACAAATATACATACACGCACACATATGTATACACACGTGTGTGTGTGTGTTAACTGGAATAATATTCTACATTTTCTCGTTGAGTTTTTTTTTTTTTTCATTTAACCGTGAATGGCCACCACCTTTCTGGATTTAAAATTTTATTCGATAAATATTTAAACACCCACTATGTGCCAGGCAGTGAAGATTTTAGAGATAGAGCTTCCATAGAATTTCCTTGTTCTGCTTAAAAGCAACATATAGCTGTAGGATATTTCACTTAAAATTTCCCGTATTCGTGGACATTGAGGTTATTTACATTTTTCCTATTTCCAACATTGCTACTGGGGATAAACATCTTTAAATAAAATATACTCTATTATTTCTACAGAATAATTTATAACATGGTATTATAGGAATTATATAACTTATGGTATTAGAGGAATTTAGGGCTATATGCATCTTATACCTGATTAGAAACTGCCAGCGTGCTTCCCCAAAAGGTCATCATTATATCAGAGGAACAATGTCTACCCATGCCTACTAAAATTGGATGTCATCTTTTTTTTTTTTAATTTGGAGTCTCACTCTGTCACCCAGGCTGGAGTGCAAGGGTGCGTTCACGGTCGATCTGCCCAGTGTCGATCTGCTGGGCTCTGACGATCCTTCCACCTCAGCCTTCCAAGTAGTGGGAATTACAGGCATGCACTAGCATGCCCTGCTTATTTTTTTATTTGTTGTAGAGATGAGGGCTCACCAACCTGCCTAGACTGGTCTCGAACCTGTGGCCTCAGGCAATGCATTGACTCGTTTTCTTTATTGCTTTCTCTATCATCCGAGAGATGAAAATGCCACAGGACTTCATACAAACTTGATTTATTGTAGAGATGAGGTCTCGCCAAGTTGCCCAGGCTAGTCTCGAACCTCTGGACTCAGGCAATCCTCTCACCCCGACCTCCAAAAGTACTGGGATTACAGGCTTGAGCCATCACACTGGCTGTCGTCTTTTAATATTCTTCAATGTGTGATTAAGTCACAATGTATGTGTTTTAATTCGCATTTATTTTCTTACTATTGATATTGAGCATCTTTTGTCTTTGTAATGTCCTTTGTTATAAGGAAGTTTTTAAAAGTTTATGTCATTAGCATGCGCCTGCAGTTCCAGCTACTTGGAAGGCTGAGGCGGAAGGATCACCGGAGCCCAGCAGGTCAAGGCTGCAGTGGCCAGGAGCGGCCACTGCACTTCAGTTTGGGCAACAGAGTGAGACTCCAACTCAAAAAAAAAAAAAAAAAAGCACATCATATAGTATATCATACTTTTCCCTTTTCCAATAGTTTCTGGGTTTTATCATACTTTTAGAAAGGCCTTCTTTACCAAGCCCATTAAAAATTCTATCAGATTTTCTTGTTTTCCAGCATTTAAAATTTTTAGATTTTTGATCCCTCAGGAATTCACTTTGTGTATAACGTGAAATAGCTATCATATTTTTTCTAAAATGTTAATTTGTCTAGTGCATCTTTTTTTTATAATAATGAAAAATTAGATTCAACTAAAATATTAAACAATACAGGAATGGCTAAGTGTATTACTGAGCCACTTAAAATGATCTTTTGATGAATGTTTAAAAATGCAGGAAAAAGACATATAATTTTTAAATTTAAAAAAACCTAGATGCAAAACTTCATATATAACATTCAACTTCATAGAAAATAATGCCTACATAGAAAAATAAAATAAATTTGACATAATGCTAAGAGTATTACTCTTTGCATTAGGATTTAAGATTGATGCTTAATTTTTTTCAACCTTGTCATATTTTCTCCAATGAGCTTTCCTACTTTTATAATCATAATAAATTGTTTGAAATAAATACACAATTATTAGAAGAAACAAGCATTTAGTCCTTACCATTTGGATGAAAAGGAATTGTTGTAAATTTCACAACTGGAGGGGCATAGTTGTATTCTGACGTAAAATTTATTGTCAGTTGGAAAACCATTCCTACGACAAAGAAATAAGCATTCTTACCAAAGTGTCATATTGTACTGATTAACTGTCTCCTGATTAACCCTGGAGTTTCTCCTTATGGTTTTGACTTCCCATGGTTTTATGTAAATTGTTTCACAGAGTACATAGACTCCTTTGGAATAGACTCTTCCCTATCTA
The DNA here is from genome assembly GCA_963574415.1 of Tarsius wallacei. Lineage (NCBI taxonomy): Eukaryota > Metazoa > Chordata > Mammalia > Primates > Tarsiidae > Tarsius > Tarsius wallacei. The sequence continues at coordinate 5,098 of CAUYQG010211715.1, read as the reverse complement.
ATTGTTCTATGTCCTCAGCCTGTTTCTCACCAGTCCTCTCCATCTTCTACCTTCGCCCTGGTAACATGCACCCTCCATTTTGTATCTCAGATGTACTGAAATCACCACTCCCAGAACCTTTCTTATCTACAAGCCTTTGCTGTGCTGTTTACTCTGCCTGAATTTCCTTCTCCTCCTGAATCTGGTAAACTTTTAGACATTCTTCAGGAATCAACTCAGATGCCACCTCCTTGGGAAGACATTCCTGACTCCCCTAGGCATAATTAACTCATGCCTCCCTCTTCAGCCTTCTGTTCAGAATCCATAATAGCACATATTACGTTTTATCTCACTCCAGGAATCTATCTTGTTCTAGTCTATAGGCCCAGTATTTCTGAGAACTTAATTGATGAAAATTTGGAGGGAAAGTCATAGCGGGAAAAATGAGACGTACATAGCCAATAGGAGCCAATGGAAGTGAATAGGCATTTTGATAGCTAATCCCTGATCTCACAGAACACTGCCAGAAGATATTCTCAGTTGATATCCTTTATTGGGTCTGCTTCTTTAAAATGTAATAACATTAAGATTTGGCACAAAGGAGAATGCAAACACCAAATTTCCATGTGTTGACAAGTGGCAAAACATATAAGCCATATAAAAAATAACATGCGAAGACTTTTAGAATTCTAGACAATTTATATGATGCAAACTTATGCATATAAATAATAATTTCAGAAAATGTATATGAGGCAACCTTATTATACATATAACGAGGCTATTAATGGAATAAAAACTTTTGGAAAAAAACAGATTAATTTTGAAAACACAAACCCTGCCAAATTGAATTCTGTAGACCTTCAATTTCAGCTTCCCATTTCATCATATCTTCACTTACAGGAAAGGCAGTAATACCCTTTAATTAAAAAACAAAATTAAAGTAGATTTAAAGATATTAAGTATTTATTGCACTTTTGAAAATCAGATACTAGGTTACCGTGAATTCTAAACACTCTAAAGTTTTCTTGATAAGCTTATTTACTGATCTGACAAGGCGTTCTATGTCTTACTTTATAGAAGTTAAGGTAGACTTTAGAAAACACATACAATAGTAAATAAAAAATAAATCCTAAGCAAGAAATCACAAGAGGGACTAGAAGGTCATGATTGGAGTGTGTGGCTTATACACTGAATAAGACAATAGCCAATCTAAGATTCAAATTTATAAATAAATAGTTGGAAAGCACATGTTTCTTCAAAACTTTTTATAGCTACATGAGGGTATATGGAAGGCATGAACTAGGAAAATTTTCATTAAGAAAAAAATTCAAAATTATATTTGTATATAAAAAGAAATGTTTTTCTGCACTTGAAGTATTGTTTCAGTGAAAGGAAAAGAATGCATTTCATAGAAAAGCTTATTGATATGCTGAGGAATACACTTAAATATGACTCAAAAAATATTTCGGAGTAACCACACAGTTATTTAACATGTGAGGTGCTTATCTGAATGAACATTGTATCTCTGTTATCCATATTTAAATATCCCTTCACTGGATTTTCTTTCACCAGAGAACTACAAAGTTCAGGATCAGCGGAAACAATACCAATGTCAGATCTATGCTGCTGGGATGTTTGTTGTTGGACTCAGTAATTGTTCCAAACATCTTCAGTGAAAGCAATACTTTAATAACAGAAGTATAAACCAAACAACGCCACTGAACTACACTTGAAGCCATCATGGGAACCATTCTGTACCCTCCCTTCTGTGGATGGCTTTCTTTCAGTTCTTTCCCTTTATTACTCCCTCTCCCATTTATCATCCTCCACAAATCACCCTGTGGCACCGTGTACATTTATAACCTCATGGGTGGCATTGGGGGCAAAGAGTACTGCCTTCCTCTGTGTTAAAAGTGGAAGGGAAAGGCTGAGGTGGAAGGATCACCGGATCCCAGCAGGTCGAGGTTGCGGTGGCCGGGAGTGGCCGCTGCACTCCAGTCTGGGCAATGGAGTGAGACTCCAACTCAAAAAAAAAAAAAAAAAGTGGAAGGAAAAAGCATTTATGTGTTAGGCTGGTGTCAGTGCAATAGACGGTAAGTAGCCAAAAACAAGAATTAAGAGCAAGGGTTTTGAAGTCAGAAATCCCTGTAATGAAACCCTGGGACTAAATCTTTACTGAATCTTTCTGAGGCTTAGGTTTCTGATAGGTAAGATGAGATATTACTTTATTTTATAGTACTATAATTAATAAATGTAATCCTGCATCTACGAGTCACCTATTACCTGATAGACCCTGATAGGGTTTAAATTCACATAAATTACTCAGCAATAGGTGCTCAGTATCGTTAACCATTGTTACTTTGAAGTATTCATAGTAATTATTAGGATGAAATAAACTCCTATAGTGAAACAGATTCATTAAATAACAATACTATAATGGCAAATCAGGCTTCATTAAATGATGACTTAAAGAATAAACATCGGTTAAGCTGCTTTTTAAAAATAATTATGAGACATATGGTTTGCAAGTATTTTTTCTTATTGTGCAGGTTATCTCTTCACTCTGTTGATTGTTTTCATTTTTTAGTTGAATGCAATCCTATTTCTCTATTTTCACTATTGTTAATATAAAAAAAATCATTGCAGAGACCAAGGACATACTTTTCTCCTGTCTTCATTTCTAAGGAACTCAAACAACTCAATAGCAAGAAAACAAATATGATCGATTCCAAATCTATCACAGAAACAAAGAACAGAGTACCATATGTTCTCACTCATAAGCGGACCTGGAACAATTATAATACTACAAGAAAGCGTTTGGCAGTAATGGAAAACTGTCAGGGGAGAAGGGGTGGGGTTGGCAGTTGAAGGAAACTGCTAGGGGAGGGAGGGGCATATCTCATCAACAAGGGTGCCTGCATAATCAATATTTGTATACTTAACCCTGAATTGTACCCCACATCTTTAGAATAAAAATAAATAAATAAATAAATAAATAAAAGTTTATGCAGTGAAACACGTCCCTCCAAGTGCCCAGAACTTACCTCGTGATCATTCTCCTGAAACTCATAGAAGTCTCTTTGCAGCAAAATGTAAGCTCTGTGGTGCATGACAAGGCCGCTGAGGTGCTGTCACTTGTCACCAAACTCCTCGAGTTTACTCTGAGACCGATGTTTGAGGTTATGGGTCACCCTCCCACACTTAGTAAACTGCCATCAGCACCTTGCTTTCTAGAGCCTCAGGACGCTCTTAGGACACGTAGTTCCTAAATTTGGGATACGACAGTGGCTTTCTTTTCTGCTGTACGAGAACTCGGAGAAGAAAAACTTCGGCGCCTCCTCCTCCGCGGAGTGTCACCGCAGCTCCAGCCTCAAGGCAAACTTGGACTTGCAGCTGGGACAGCCCGTGTCGTGGGCGCGTGAGGTGGGATGGGGAGGTGAAAGCGTAAAGCGCACGACTGCCCTAGAAAGTTGTCTCCGCTTCACAGGTGCGACGCGGTGTCAGCCCAGGGGGGAGGGATGCGCGTCGGTTGCCGGGCAACAGTCCCCTTCGGAACAGGAGAGGGAAGGCGGCGGGGGCGTTGGCCGCCTCTCATCCAATCAGCGGCGGGGGGCGGGCCTCTGGGTCCCTCAGCAGCCAATCCTCCAACAGTTTCCGCTCCGAAAGGCCAATGAGGTTCGCGGTCGTGCCGACACCTTCTCAACCCTCCCACGTGGAGTCGTCACAGCCAGCGGAGAGGATCTGGATAGAGCAAGGCCTTGGGACCGGCGTGTAAGTCACAGAGGTCGCCACACGAAGTCTCTCTTCCAAATTATGTTTCCTTTTTCTTTGAGTATCAAGAACTATCAGGCGCCGGGCTCGGTGGCTCAGCCTGTAATCCCAGCGCTTTGGGAAGCTGAGGTGAGTGAATTGCCTGAGCCGGCGGGTTCGAGACCCGCCTGGGCAACTTGGCGTGACCTCATCTCTACAATAAATCAAAAAAATCAGCCGGGCGTGGTAGCGTGCGCCTGTAGTTCCAGCTACTTGGAAGACTGAGGTGGAAGGATCGCCGAAGCCCAGCAGGTCGAGGCTGCGGTCGCCGGGAGCGGCCACTGCACTCCAGTCTGGGCAACAGAGTGAGACTCCAACTCAAAATAAATAAATAAATAAATAAATAAATAAATAAATAAACAGGTCTGCACTTGCTCATAACGTCTACTATGACGAGTTACCATTCACAGTAGGTATGTATAATTATGAAGTCATTACTCCTACAATTACCCTGGGAGAGCGCCCCAGGAACAGGGAACTGCTTAACATTTATCAGACTGCTATCTCTTCCAGCACCATTTTGCATTTTCTGTTCCTTCTACCTGGGCATTCATCACATTCCTTCCATTCCTTCTGCTTCCGTCTCTCCTCCACCCATCCTTCAGATTTTAGCGACTCCTTAAAAAATCCCCTAAGACAAAATTAGGCGTCTTTGTTGTGATCCCATGGAACTCTATTTTCCTCCTAGTTATTTATCACCCTGTATCACAATTTTCTCTTGTCTTCACCTGACTGGAATCTACTTAAAGGTGCTATTTAATTTTCAGCGCCAACTGCAGAACCTGGCATCTGTGTTCAGAGTGCTTTTCTTTCTTTTCTTTTACCGTTTACTTTCTAATTTTAAGGAAATGGGATGTCGGTTGATTTAGTTCATTCATTTCACAAGTGCTTATTAAGCACCCATTTTACAGACCATGCAAAGATTCAAAGGAAGTCACTGTCTTTATGGCTCCAATATACAATACACACATATGCAAAACAAAAATCACGATTTCAGATCATGTTATGTGTATGTGAACAGTAAAACAGTAATGTGATACAGTCAGGTAGATCATTAAGGGTTAGCAATGGTGGTCAGGGATGGCCTCTGGGAGGAGTGGAGCTTTAAACTCACACACAGAAAATTAGAAAGAGTCTGCTATAGGAAACAGCTTGTCTTGAAAAGGGAGGGTTCGAGACCCGCCTGGGCAAGTGAGACCTCATCTCTACAATAAATCAAAAAAAAAATTAGCCGGGTGTGGTAGCGCGCACCTGTAGTTCCAGCTACTTGGAAGGCTGAGGCGGAAGGATCGCCGGAGCCCAGCAGGTC
>CAUYQG010211710.1:0-14850 GCA_963574415.1 Tarsius wallacei | reverse complement strand
CCGGCTAATTTTTTGATTTATTGTAGAGATGAGGTCTCGCCAAGTTGCCCAGGCGGGTCTCGAACCCGCGGGCTCAGGCAATCCACTCACCTCAGCCTCCCCAAGCGAGGGATTACAGGCTGAGCCACCGAGCCCGGCTAGAAATCATAATTTCTAAAGAACAAAATTGCATCTAAGGATATTTTAGTATAAGGAAAATGTTTCAAATATGTAATTATAATCCAATAATAGAAAACAGCTGCTAACCTTCAAAATTTATTGAATGCCACACTCGCTAGAACTCAAGAATTACTAAGCGTCCACCCTGGCAGCCATGGTAATCTTCAAGCCAACTCACTATCCATATCATAGATGATACAATGAGAAAACAGAAGAATAAAATAAAAAAGCATATTCTAAATGTATCCAAGTGGTTCTAATTTTAATAGTAATAACAATTAAGATGTTATATTTCAAAACAGCATTGGTTAATGCCACATAACCTGTTCATTTTGTTAAGGCAAGGTCTTTTTTTGTTTTTTTTGTTTTTTCATTTTTTTGTCTTTTTAAATTTTATTTATTCTTAATGAAAACATGGGCTATAGAGTATATAAATTATAAAGATGATAAAGAAAAGAGCTAGTTTCTAAATCCTGATTCTTTTTGTTTGTTTCAATGGCTTTAGGGCATAAAAATCATTTTTGGTTACATGGATGCATTGTATAGCAGCAAAGAAGTCTGGGCTGTAAATGTACCTGCCACTCCCACCTGTGCACGTTGCACCCAAGCACCCAATAGGTGCATGGTCTTTAAATCACAGACTTTCAAATTGCCTGTGATTATTGCAGTGATTTCCAGGATTTCTATTATTGAATATTATTGGTTGTCTTGTGTACCGATATTAGTATTTTAAAGGAAATAAAGGCTACTTACAACTTTCTAAAAACAAAATACTCTCCCATTGATAAAGCAGATTATTTTTAACTGTAAGTCTAAATACTGAAACATCTAAATAATAAATTGTTCTAAAAGGATTGTTTAAAATGGTTCTCTTTTTAAAAATATATATCATTATAATTAAAAAATAATTTTTTCTGGGATATCAGTTAAAGAATTATGAAATTGCCATATAAGTATACTGGAAATGAACAAACAAATGGATGGTGGAAAGTAGGAGCCAGATTTCTCCCTCTTGGAGAGGGAATTTACAGAAGAGCAAATGAAAAACACTGGAATAAACCAAGTGAAGCTGCATTAGAATCAGAGATGTCAATGTGAACTCATCTTTAGCTTAATACAGATATAGATAGATGGATACCAAAATAATGAGAGATAATCATGTAGATATGGTCAGTAGACATTTCTTAGCTCTATTCACCACAAGGGTTTAGAAGCAATCATGCTCCTATTGTAACAGCCACACTCAGTACCAGATTATGGTTTCTCATACATTTCCCATTCAAAGGAGCCAGGGCTCTCCAGAGAACCAGCTGATTCTAAAGAACCAGCTGATTCTAGGACTAAGGCTACAGTACACAGGATAAGCCTGGAGTATCTTGACATGCCAGAAAGTAAAGAAGTGCTCAGAAAAAATCCCCAAAGCGTGTGACAGCTCAAGGGAACACCAGGACCAACCTAAAAGTGCTCACAATGGCCAAACTTGAATTTCCAAATTGAAGAAACTCACTAAGTGCTAGTTACAATTACAGCAGAAATATGGCGACTTAGATCCTACCAGTAGAGTACTGAACCTCAAAGACAATCCTATAAGTGTCTTGAGAGAGAAAGAGAAGCCTAACAAAAGGAAATAATTATACTGCCGCCAGATTTTTAATCTACAACACTAAAAATTAGAAGATAGGGCCTGAAAAAAGGGACAGTGTCCTTGGAATTTTCTACCTAGCCAAACATTTATAAACATGCAAGGAAGAAGCACAGCCACATTCCGATATTTCAAGATTCATAAGCATGCCACCTGTCACAGTTGGGTATTTTTGTGGAGAGAGACCAAAAAATTCTACCAATGAAAAAACTTAAAGGGTAACAATATCATAACATATCACATCATAACATATGTATAAAAGAGTGTGACACTTAAGTCAATAAAGTTTGATAATGTGTTTGCAAACTATAAAAGTCTTTGCCTGCTAAAAAAAAAATTGAAATTGTTTAAGGGATTGAGTTGCTGAATCCCACCAAAATGCAAAAGAAATATGAAGAGTTGAAAATAAACAAAATTTACCACTGTACATTTCAAGCTTCCAGATCCATTAAATTACTTAAACCATGAGATTATAAACAGAGATGTAAAACATCTGTTACCATTGATGACTTCTTATTTTTGTGAATCAATATTATCTCTTTTCTGTACAAACAAAATGAAAGTTCAAAATAACTTTTATGCTAAGACTGATATAAGACTTCACATTCCTGCTGTCAATTTAAAATTATTATAAAAATATGCTAGAATTATTATGTTTATTAAAAGAGCCTCATTATCTTCATGTTTTTGCCTTATATTAAGTATATGTTACAAAGATAAATTCATAAAGTATGTTTACACTACTAAAATACTACTTTTTAAACTCACTTTATATGTACATTTTTTTCTTTTAAAGATTATATATTTAGAAATACTTGAAAACTCTGGCAGTTGACAAATGACTTTGGGAAGTAAAAGCACATTAACAGAACTGTGGTTTAGAAAAAAAATAATTCTGGTGGCAGGGTACTGAATGCCCGGAAGAGGAGAAAAAAATACAGAACATAATACAAGTCATGGAATGTCCTATTAACTATTTTGATTATTGGAGGTGGAGGAGAGCAGAATATGCTGTTCCAAAATATGATAGTAAGAGACCAGAATATGCGACTGCAAAATATGCCTCTTTGGGTATAAAGATTATTTCGAGCTGATTATTTTAAGAAATTGCAGACACAGGAGAAGCTCTGAAGACAAAAGTAGAAATTACCCTTTTGCAAGAAAAATGTACAACTATAATGGAAATCCTTATTTGTAAGGGTGTCTCCCTTAGTACTAGGAAGAGAAGGTTGACTAAATTGCTAGAGATTCTTGTCAATGGAGAAGGCAGCAACTTAAATGCTTTTCCTGGTTCCCTCCCCATGTCTGGGCTTCCTTATATCCTTCATTCTTTCTTTCAGGGGACAGGGGCATTTAAGCCTGAATTCAAAATTTTCTCTTATTTCTCTAGGTACCTCCTACGTAAACATGATATTTTATATATATATATAATTAAATGCCTTTTTGTTTCTCTCTTATTATTCAGTCTTTCTTTACAGGGGTCCATCCCAATGAAGAACTATTAAAGGTAGAGAGAAAATTCTTTTTCCTCCCCTACCGAGCTACAATTTGTTAAGCAGGAATAATGTGCCTGGGATTGCATCAGGTATTTTACACTTTCTGTCATTCTCACAACCAGCCAGCAGGTATGGCTATCTCCATTTCACTGACCCAAGGAGCTGAAGTCACTTGTCCAAAGTGAGCCTGGAATCTGAGCCCCAGGTCTTGCAGATTCCAGCATCTGGGCTCTTCTCTGGTACAGCATAGAAGTATTTTCCAGCTATTTCACACTACTGTCTGACACTAAAAAAAAAAAGATTGTAATTCTTTCAGGGGAAAAATATGTTATTTACAGCATTTGAAACAACCATAACACTTAATACAAAGAAGCAGTGCACAATTAACATATATTTGTGAATAGATAAAAGAATAAACAATGACAAATAAATCTCCCCAAATTCCCATGGTGTTATAGGTTTTTTAGAACAATGCTATGGGATAAATATTAACTTATTAATGTGTATGCTTTCCTAATCCATTTTTTTTCCTTTTTGCTGATTCTGTTTGAAGTCTGAGTCAAATTACGTGGCCAAATTCACAATTCAGAAGATTTCAGCAGCACTGTCCCTCTTTATATATTAAAACTGAACATAGTACTTTTTTCTTAGTAAGCTACAGCTTCAAAAACAAGTTTTGGATTGAAATTTCATTTTAATTTCTTAAAGATAGCAAAAGTGAAAAAAGACCCACACAGTTGAATGCAGGAAGCCTTTAAGCCATGTAGCTGTCTTTTCACTCCCCTCCCCCACTCTTCCTGAGAAGCTTCAGAATAAACGTCCCTTGTTTGAACTAAATCACTCACTGTGCCTAGCTGATGTCATAAGCACGGACACATATACCTCATAACCAGAGCCCTCACACCTTATCAGAGCGTTCTCATCTGAAAGGTGAGGATGTTGGAAACCAAGCTCTTCTAATGTGGTCATATCAATTAGGGGTAAAGAGAAAAGTAAGCACAGTGTGGGAGGCAGGGTGGGGTAGTTACTCGGGTTTGTTTAGGCTTCTCTAGGCTTTAGTCTATTAAGGTCTAATTCCTTATGTGTTTTACCTGATGGTGTGCAAAGCAACTGAACAATGTATTTCTTTGTCATACTGACGGTTTCCTTTGCACAATTTAAAATTAAACCTTTTATTAGTCCAGGGAAGGCTGAGGCAGGAAACAATAGCAGCTAGGGGAGAATAATTATTTCTGTTCCATTGTGTAGGATGTTTGAGCTCTTGATTAGTCGCACTCTACAGTACTTAACAGCTAACTAATCTCACCATTATTAACAATATGTGAGAAGTTTTTTTGTTTTGTTTTGTTTTAAATCCTAGCAGCGTGCTGCACACCCCTGAAGTGTTGGTTTTATATGTTTCTTGGTGACTTAAATCTTTAAAAATATATATATTTCTCATTTTCTGGAGTGTGTTTGAAAACGACCATGCTATCAACAACATAGTGTAGTAAGCAGCAGGCAATGCAAGAGGGGATCACCATAAAATGGATGCAAAAAGCTGTGGGTTGCTCGACATTAAGCGTTCCCAGTGTATTCTTAATGAGCTTATGATGGCCTCACTGAATTACTGTTTCTACTCCATCCCAGTAAATTACAGTATGCCCAAATTAAATCAGTAGGACTCAGTAGAAGCCAGTCTTCATCAGGCTTCACATTTGTAAGAATTTTAAAAAATCATACTTAATCATATTTAATCATGTCCAATGTCTCAAGGGGGGCTTACCACCCCCCCAAATATTTGGGTGCTAGAAATAAATATAGTGACTCTATGCTCAATGAGCAATTTTATTTCATTTCCTATTTCACCCAAGTGCAATTCTTATTCCACTTCTGGTCATTCCAAACCACTTGCAGTGTGAAGGCTGAGGAAGAATTCCAATTCAATAATCATCACTAGCAAGATTATCATGATCCCATCTGTATACACACGTTAGTTATTAAATATGCATAGGTTTTGCTTTGATTTTAAAGTGTCCTAAAATCTGGGATTTGGTAAATTACATATTATTAGTTAGCAATAACTCCTGTGAGTTGGGCTAAAAATGTTCTTTAAAAGCTTTAGAAGTGACTACAAAATGTGTCATCCGCTGTGTGAATGAATGGCTTTGTTGTATAGATAAAATAAGCCCTGCCACATAGATCAGCTTTCAAAAATAAAAAGTAAAAGGCTACTAAGGTTTGAATGGGAGAAATAACATTTACGGAAAATGGGATAATCACTACTTTTTATTACTTCGCATAACTATTATGTCAGGCAATTAATACTTGTAGTATTTTCTTGTCTAAGAGTTAAACAAACGTTACAAATATTAACCATTTTTTTGAAATTCACAGTCTTTCTTTTAGTAACTCTCATTGCTATACAAACACCTGGCTTTGGCTGCAAAAAGAAAAAAAAAATTGCACAGAAGAGTATTTAAGTGAAATTGACTCCTAGTTTCCATTTCCTAAAACCAGACAGCACAATCCCTGTCCATTAATGTATTAATTGGTTATCATGTTACTGGTGGATAGTTGAATTCAGCTATTTAATTTATGGCAGGAAATAAAATTGCTCTCCCCTTTCCCACAGAATCTAGCCGTCTTCCTGCCCAGCCTCTCCCCACCTGGCTCAAACCACTCTGCTTCTCACAGAGAGCAGCTTAACAACAGGACTTTATGCAGTTTTAAATAAATAATCCAGGTTCTCATTCCTAAAATGGAACGCAGCACAGAGCTGGTTTAGAAATTGGCATCTTGTGTCCTGCGTATGTGAAACATCAGCGTTGATTAGCAAGCCAGGAGATCGGAAAACCATGAAGCACTTTTGAAATCTTGATAGGAAGTGACTCTCTCTGGATGCAGATTTATTGATACTGACAACATTGTTTTTTTCTCAAATTTAAAAAGAATGAAAGTACCTTGTACATGGAAAAATACAGAAACCAAATGAATAATGAAAAAATAACAGGTTGATAGAACCGAATGTCCCAGCTCCTCAAAGGACCTGTGTGCGCACTCTGGGGTTGGGGAGGCAGGGGTGAGGGTAGGAACAGAGAGAGAGGGAGAAAAGGAGTGTGGGAGGAAGGAAACACACCCATGCAAAAGGCCCTCAATAGAATTTTTTTTAAAAATAAATATTCTATGTAATTTTTAAATGTTGACAAATATCCAGATGTTGGTTTATCTACTTCTTTAAAAGGAAGGTCTATAATATTCAACAACATTAGCCTGAAGCCTGGAATCTTTTGGAAAACATCATCTCAAAAGGACTTTATATATTCATACTGGCCAAGGAAAGATAAATGTGATTCCTCTAAAAAAAAAAAAAAAAAAAGTACAGAGAAAAAAAAAAGACGAATGGCCCCCAAACATCGTAACATTTCCAAATGTCAAAGTCTCTCCACTTCTGTGTTAAGGAAAAAGAAAGAGCTTCTCCTAAGCCTTCCCAAATTTATTTGTGGTTAAGTCAAAAACCGAGTCACTGAATGGCTGAGTTACGAGAAAATCCCAGTCCTGTAATTCGATCTTCCCCAATATCATCAAACACTGCATTTACTGACACCACAAGGGACACAGCTAGAAATCACACACAACATTAGAAGTGACGAGGCCTCTGATGTTGAATCCAGAGTTGGGAGGCTGCTGGGTTTCATTCCAGAGCCGTGCTCCCAGGAGGACACTCACCTTTGGGTGCAAGATGGCAACGTGCCTCAGCCAGTCTGCAAATGCTCTTCTGGCTCTTCCTCCACAGCTCCAGGCTCTTTGGATAGGCTTTCTGTGCCAAAGGCAAGATTTCCTTCATTCTTTATGACTGCTCTGTCGCAGGAAACAGACTCAGAACATGCAGTCCTTCAACTGCATACTTTCACTGGGATAAAACGCCATAGTTAACCCGAGCCTTGCCCATGCAGCACACAGACTGAGGCCCTTGAAGGAATTAAGCACAGACCGAGAATCATCGTGTTTATGATAATACGTCAAATCAAAGTCAGGGACAAAAGGCACTGCAAAGAGAATAAATGACACCACTGGTGGGAGGTGCTGACCCAAGTACAGCCATGGCCATCTGCATAGTACGATCCTTAAGAACAAAAATTCAGAGGTAACAGTATGGATATAAGAAATAGGGTGGAAGCAGGCCATTTCCTACTTCCTTCCCTCAACATACGTAAAGTTTCCTTTGGAATTTCTCATGGGTATAAACTGAATTCCCTGCATAATGGTAGTGTGCTGTAACTATGGGTGATCTATGGCCTGTCATTGGAGATAGGTTGCCGTGGGAGGGAATACATCACCTTTAAAATCTTCAGGTGTTCAGAAATATTATTCATCATGATGTTGTCAGAAAATTGTCATGATTAGAGAATATAAAGTACATTTAAAAAATTAAAATTCAATACAATAAAAAGGGCCCAGCAGTTGCTACCAATGAAATAGTCTAAGAAAAAAAGGGCATGCGACTTTAAAGCTATAATGTGTGTTAAATGAATTTTTATTTGACATAATATCATGACCTCTATTTTAAAGTTTGAGAGAGTTATCTGGTCTGAAGGATTCCCTGAGGTGAGGATAGAGGCTGTATCTCAACTAATTCAGGATACAAAGTGTCCAATAAACTGTTATCCCAAAATAATAAGCTGGTGAATACCTGAACAAAAGGGGACTGTGGAGGCCTGCTCTGATCACTCGTTTCATCTTGATTGGATCCTGAGCTCACTTCTAAGGCAAATATTATTCTTGTAAGCCTCTAAGCATTCCAGGATTCCAAAAGCCAACCATGCCTTCATTCTTGGGATCTGCAACATTTTAATCTCTTTAAATCTCTTATTACAAATACAAAGCATTTACAGACTTGCTGCAGGTAGCAATTTAAAGGACACAGAGATGTGGGTGCTGCTTGAGAAGGCTGGATAATAATGACAAAGGGCTAAGACTAGACTTTTAAAAATAGGATACCAGAAGATCCTATAATGCATATTTACCACATCCTTCAACCTCATACAACATATGCAAAATATGTGGGATCAAACTAAGCTTTGAAGGATGGAAGGAATCTTGCTTTTCTCTCTGAGTTCATTTATCTATAAAACCTGGAAAAATACAAGTATACCTTGAATGTATTGCAGGTTCAGTTCCAGACCACTGATGTAAAGTGACTATCATAAATTGAGTCAAATTTTTGTTTCCCAGTGCATGTAAAAGTTATGTTGACATTAGGCTATAGTCTCCTAACTATGCAATAGCATTATATCTAAAAATTTTAAATTATTTACATACCTTACATACAATGAAATGAAAACACATTTCATTGCTAAAAAAATATTAACAATCATCTAAACCTTCAGCGATTCATAATCTTTTTGCTGGTAGAGGGTCTTGCCTCTGTTGATGGCTGCTGACTGATCAGTGTGGTGGTTGCTGAAGGTTGGGATGGCTATGGCAACTTCTTAAAATAAGACAATAACGAAGTGTGATATAAAGTGAGAGAGGTGAGACTTTTTCTTTCACCTTAACATTTAGGAGCCACTGTAAGGTTATGTCCTAATTTCAATGCTGTTGTGTCTCTTAAGGAATAGAGGCCCAAGGGAGGGGGTGGAGAGAGAGAAAGAGAGGGGTGGGGGGGGGAGAGAAATGGCCAATGGGTGGAGCAGTCAGAACACACAAAACATTTATCGATTAAGTTCACCATCTGAAATGGGCATGACTCATGGCATCCCAAAACGATTACAATAGTAACATCAAAGATCACTGATAATGATCACAATAGTTCACATTAAAGATCATTGATAGCAGATCACCATAACAAATATGATAATGAAAATATGCTAAATATTTTGAGAATCATCAAAATGTGACACAGGGATACTAAATAAGCAATTGTTGGGAGAATGGCATTGATAGACTTACTTGACACAGGGTAGCCACAGACCTTCAATTGCAAAAAGCACAATATCTGTGAAGCAGAGTAAAGAGAAGTTTAATAAAATGAAATATGCCTGTACCTGTCTCATACTGATAGTTAAATAATGTAATGAGATAAAGGTAAGAAAATAGCCTATATCCTATTGCCACACAGTATCTGAGTGGAGTGGCCAGAAGATATAATTTGCTTGTCTTTCTCATCCCCAAATGGAACCCTTATTTAGAAAAAAAAAAAAAGAGTTTTATTTCTATTTAGTGAAAAGCTTTGGTACTTCTCAGAAAATGAATTTAATAAGTGTGTTTTTTAAAAAAACGAACTGGATACCCATATAAATTGATGAAAGATAAGAAAGGCTCAGTGCCACCAGGGGCAATTTAATACTCAATTTCAAAGACAACATGAGTTTGGAACTTTGAAGAAGAGAAACTGGTGATACATAATTTAATCTAGTTCTCAAGTGATTACATTTTAATTTGGACCGTCTAAACACCACTCATGAGACTGTAGGGACTTTAAGCCACATCACAAATCACAGAGTGAAGCACTTTATTTTTCAGGCAAGTTTATTAAGCCTAGCCAGGTGAATGACAAGTAACTAGAGTAATCGTGAAAACATTTTTGTGTGTGTGTGTGTGATTAAGAGGGATAGTCGTCTTCTTAGTGCAGTTAGAAAGGCATGTTATACTTTCTAGAAAGATGTCATTGCTGAAAGGCTCCTCTCACTTCAGATAAAACTCTGGATTCTGATTCAGATAGAGCATTTAAGTCCACCCTGTTGTGAGTTTTGGTGGTTAAAACAAGAGTTTAGGCATATAATAAGAAGCATCTAAGATAACTGCTTAATAAGGCAACTTCTGAAAAGGAAAAACAAATGAACATGATGGTTAGTGTTGTCCCATTTTAAAGTATCTTAGAAAGGAGCTAGTTCAATGAGTTCAGATTGAGTGATCACATGTGAAACCATTTATGTAAAAAGATACAAACACATACTATAAAGCTTTTAAATTCTATTCATTTATGTATGTAAAAATGCAAAGGCAATAAAGATTTTGAAAGGACATATATCAAACTCTGGTGCCTTTGGAAAGCACTGCAATTTTGGTATTGGGTAAAGAAAGAGGACTACAGAAAAAGAATGGCTGGGCTCAACAGCGATGAGTAGGGATTTTATTACTGAGAGCCACAATAGGGGCAATGTTGTGAGGTTGTTTTATTTTGTTTTGTTTTGTTTTAATTTAGTTCATTGAAGGGCTGAATCTTATTTTCAGAATATATTCTTTCTCTTTTTGGTATGTTGCAAAAGCTGTTTCTTTTATAAAATGAATGGCAATTGAAGATGATCATGTATTTTTTCCTAATGTCCTTGCTTGGTAAAATGGAAACTGAACAAACGTTTATTATACATATATTTTATTTTTTGAAATGTTAGCATTTATTTTTATCCATAAATCTGAGAATAAAAAGAGTACAAAGGAAAAAGATTATTGTTTAAAGATCAATTTTGTTTTTGCTAAGTTCTTCTATTGTACTTTTGCTTTTCTACCTTATTAGTCTCTGTCATAATTGCTATTATTTACCTTCTTCCACTTTGTTGGTTCTCCCCACTAACCTCTTGAAATGGATGTTTATTTTCTTGATTTTCAGTCTTTATTCCAATAGATTCATTAGGTTTTTATATGAAGAAAGGTTTTAGCTGCCTCCCATACGATATATTTTTGAACTTTGTTTTCTTTATTGTTGAAATATATATTAAATTCTACTTTGATATCTTCTATCACTTGTAAGTTAGAAAAATATTACTTAATGTCTAAACATTTGGGAATTACTTCGTGGCGCTACATGTGAGTAATTATGACAAATACCATTTGCTCTTGAAAAGAAAGAGCATTCCTCAGTGTTCTCCATAGGTCAGTGGAATGAGGATTAGGAATCATGTTTAAATCTTCTACACCATCGCTGATGTTTTCAGTCTGTTAATCCTGTAAGTTATTGAGAGAGGTGTGTTAAAGTGAAGTTTACTTTCTCTTTTGTGAATTTGTTTCTCCCTCTATTTCTATCAGTTTTAGATTTATATATTTTGGGACTACATTATTAACCAAAAGGAATTCAGAATTGTGCTTACTTGTGGATTGGTATTTTACCATTATGAAATGCTCCCTTCATCTCTAGCAATGAGGCTAAGCTATCTTCTTTGTAAACATAGTATAGCTATACTAACTTGTTTATAGTAAATATGAGCCTATTACATCTTTTTAAGGTATGTCTATAATGAGCAGCATATATTTGGATATTTTAAACTACTGTGGCAGTATTTATCTTTTAATTCAAGTATTAAATATATTTGCATTTGTATTTTAATATTTCTGTTAAAATCTATATCCTTCTAGTTGATTTCTAACTTTCCATCTCTTCTTGATTCTTTTTTTTTCTTCTTGATTCTTTTCTACTCTTCCTTACTTTCTTTTAGAAAAATCAAGAATCTTTTATTCATATTTTATGCTGTATTTACTCCTGGTTGTACATTATTTTATTTTTTACTTTAGTGATTATTCTGAAGATTCAAACATTCATTCATGATAGATCAAAGATTACTATAAATTGGCACTTTTACAACATCCCAAATAGTGAATATATTTGAACATTTTAAATGTATTTTACCTTCACACACCTTTTGTATTGTGCTGTTGTTTCTATGTAATTTATTTCACCTTATTACAGCCTGTTTGGTTTCCCCATAAAGCATACACTGAGACAAGAATTCAAGTTCAAAGAATTTATTTGAAAAATATTCCCAGAAAAAAAGGTGATCAAGGGAAAAGGGAGGCAAAAACCAGTAAAGGCTGTCTTAATGATCAGGTTATAGGTTTGTAGCTTATGTTTAGGGGTTGTAATGGATTAAATGGAGGCCTCCAAGAAGATATGACCATGTCCTTACTCCAGGAGCTTGTGAATGTGACCTTATTTGAAAATAGGGTCTTTGCAGATATAATTAATTTAAGGTTCTTGAGATGAGGATATCATTCTGGATTAGAGTGGGCCCTAAATCCAATGGCAAGTCCTTTAAGAGACAGAAGAAGGGGAGAAACAAACACTGAGGAGGAGAAAGTCATGTGGAGATGGAAGCAGAAGCTGGAATTATGCAAACTCAAAGCAGGGAACATCTGAAGACACCAGAAGCTGGAAGAGACTAGGCAGAATTTTGCCCCCAGTCACAGGAAGCATAACTATGCTGACACCTTGATTTCAAACTTCTAGCTTCCAGAACTAAGAGAGAATAAATTTTTATTGTCTTAAGCCAACAAGTTCATAGTAATTTGTTACATCAACCCTAAGAATCTAATGCAGGACCCTTCTGGGGAACAAATCTCAGAATCTTTCCACAAGATGCTGAGGAGACTGGGGAATTTATCCATTGACTCCTTTGATGCTCATCGAGGGTTGCCCCAGGGCACTACTTCTCTGAACGTCTGGGCAGATCTGTACATAGCCTATAAGACTGATCGTCATTGATGCTGGAGAGATAATCCAGGCAAAGAAAAGACAGGAGCACTGGAGGTGGAAAGGTTGTTAGTGAGAGGAACTGTCAACATCTGCATGGAAAATCATATGAGCCAACAGGCTTTCAGATGAGGCTTTCAATAATGTCTGTTGCATCTGCTTATGTTTCACAAGACAATAGTATTATTGTTTTCTATAACTGATATTTATTTAAATTTATACACATACTTAAATTGTTTTATTAATTTGTCTTCTTGCATTTTTGTTTTTCTATCTCGGATTACTTTTCTTCTATAAAAAAAGAATCTATCATACATTTTAACCTATCAGGTGGCAAAAATTTCTGTTTTTGTTTGTGTGAAAAAAATTTATTTCATCTATATTTAAAGACTATCTTGGCTGGATATAGATTTCTAGGTTGGCGGTTATTTTCTTTCACCACTTTCAAGATGACATTTTATTTTCCTCTGACTTTCATTCTTTCTTTGAAATGTTAGCAATCTTATTTTTGCTCCTTTTAAGGGAATTACTTTAATGTTTTTAAGTCTGGCTCCTTGTGTTTTGTTTTCAGCATTTTATAAATGTTTAGGTATTTTTAAAAAAAATCTTACTTGAGTTTCTTAGTACTACTTGAGTTTGTAGTTTGATGTCTTCAGTTTTAAAAAGTTCTCAGCTAGTATTTCTTCAAAAATTGCTTATACCCCACTCTCTTTCTTCTCTATTTGGAATTCCACTTATATAAACCAGAGTTTGTCTTTATATCTCATGTGGCTTTTATGTTCCATCTCTCTCTCTCTCTCTCTCTCTCTCTCTCTCTCTCTTTGTGTGTGTGTGTGTGTGTGTGTGTGTGTGTGTGTGTGTGTGTGTTCAGAGTTGTAGAGTCCGTGTGAGAATTTACCACATAAGTAAATTGCATGCAAGAGAGATTGGACTTCTAGTGGGTCCTCTCCCTTGATCGTGGACCTGATACCCAGTGTGTTGCTGTTTGTCATCTTCCCCTTCTCCTTCCCTCCCTTCCCTAGTAGTGTCTAGCATCTGCGGTTCCCACTTTCGTGCTCATGTGACCAGTGATCAGGGCTAGTTCATGAGTAACAACATGCAATATTCAGTTCTTTGTTTCTGTGGTAGTTCGCATAGTATGAAGGTCTCCAACTGCACCCACACTGATGTGAATGACATGATTTTGTTCTTTATGGCTGCGCAATATTCCATTTTCTTTACCCAGTCCACTTTTGATGGGTACTTAGGTTGGTTTCATGTTCTAGCTATTGTGAATAGTGCTGCAATGAACATACACGTGCAGGTGTCTTTTTGGTAGAGCTATTTATGTTCCTCAAGGAATATTCCTAGAAATGGGATTGCTGGATTGTATGGAAGCTCAAATTTTAGTTCTATGAGAAAATGACATACTGCTTTCCAAAAGGTTGAACTAGCTTACATTTCTACCAACAGTGTAGTAGCGGTCCCTTTTCACACAGCCATGCCAACCTCTGTTGTTTTTTGACTTTTTTTTTTTTAGTTGGAGTCTCACTCTGTTGCCCAGACTGGAATGCAGTGGCATGCTCCCAGCCACTGCAGCCTCGACCTGCTGGGCTCCGGTGATCCTTCCACCTCAGCCTTCCAAGTAGCCAGAACTACAGGTGCACACTAGTACGCCCAGCTGATTTTTGATTTATTGTAGAGACGAGGCCTCACCAAGTTGCCCAGGCAGGTCTCGAACCCACGGGCTCAGGCAATCCACTTACCTCGGCCTCCCAAAGTGCTGGGATTACAGGCTGAGCCACCGAGCCCAGTCTTTTTTGACTTTTTAATTATAGTCATGCTTACTGGTGTTATGTGGCATTTCATTGTAGTTTTGATTTGCATTTCTCTAACGATTAATGAAACTGAACATTATTTTTTCATATGTTTGTTGGCTGCTTGAATGTCTTCCTTTGAGAAGTGTCTGTTCATGTCCTTTGTCCTCTTTTTTTTTATATTATTTTATTTTATTATGTTATTGTGGGGTACAGTTAGGGGTTAGGCATACAAAAATATTTCGTTCATGTACCCTTGTTGATAAGAGGTGTCTCCCCATCCTCAGATAGATATCCACCACCATTAATCCC
>CAUYQG010211708.1:0-34822 GCA_963574415.1 Tarsius wallacei | reverse complement strand
GGTGAGTGGATTGCCTGAGCCCGTAGGTTCGAGACCCGCCTGGGCGACTTGGTGGGACCTCATCTCTACAATAAATCAAAAAAAAATTAGCCGGGTGTGGTAGCGTGTGCCTGTAGTTCCAGCTACTTGGAAGGCTGAGGCGGAAGGATCGCCGGAGCCCAGCAGGTTGAGGCTGCGGTGGCCGAGAGCGTGCCACTGCACTCCAGTCTGGGCAACAGAGTAAGACTCCAACTCAAAAAAAAAAAAAGTGCTTGAATGAATAATATAGCATTGCACTGTCTGTTACTAAAGCCACTAGCTATATGTGGCAAATTAAATTTAAATTAATTAAACACCTAAAATTCAGTTTTTTAGTCATGCTAGCCATACTTGGTGTGCTCAATAGCCACATGTAGCCAGTGGATAGGGAGATACTGATGTCTCCATCATCAGAGAAAGTATTGTTGGGCATCACTGTATAAAGACATGCAGCTTCTCTAGGCTGTTCTGAAAATACAAACCTGCTGTCAAACTTGTCATTGGAATCTCTTCTGCCTTCCTTCTTCAAGACCAAAAGGCTCAGAGTTTTGTTCTATCATTAAAAATTACAACCTTTGTTATTTTTGTATATTGATTTGGGAAGAAAGAAGAATTTTTCCTACTGGCTTATACTGGAGGACACTTCTTAGCCTACTCTACATAGTTGTATAGAACATACGTTGTTAGCACCAAAGTCACACTGAGATAAAATTTATTGTCATATAATGAACATTTTTTCATAATGAACAGATATTCTGATTTATATAAACTTTACATGCCATATTAATTGTCCCTCTGGATGAAAAGTTGGAAAGTTGCCCTTTTCCTTTTATTGTCATTAGTTCTTCAAGTTCCAAAGTTGTGTGGTTAAGAGTAAATTTAGTAAATTGTTGCTAGTGGAACCTTGATTATTATAAACATCTGCTTCAATTTTAAAGTTATGCAATAAGAATTAAGGGGGGAATCAAATGTTATAAATTTATTTGGGACGTTTATTGCCACTGCTTTGGAAGCCTTTGAAAATTCAAGCAGAAACCAATATACTTCCATTTTTTTACGCTTTCAATAAATAATATCTTTGTGTATATGTATATATAGATAGATAGATATACTTAATGAGTCATTTAGCAGGGTTAAGTTTTATACTGCATTCATCCAAAACAGCTCTTTCCAGATTGATAGGATGCAAATGAGGTAAGAATTAAGGCAAACCCAAAAGGCATGCAAATATAGTACATTTATATTCACTGATAATACAAGCTCTTGTGTGTGGACCAGTCACAGGAGCCAAGGGCCTCTCTATGTGTCTGTCCAGTACTATTTTACAGGAGGGTGGTGACACAGCTTATAATTAAGTTACATTACTGTGGGGGTCTCAGTGCTACCAACATTATGTAATCAAGGAGACACGAGCATAGCAAAACATGAACAATAAATCATATAACTCTTTGCGGCACATTTCTGCCCAGGCTTTGGAGGAGGAGGGTTTCTTATGAAATGATATTACACATATCACATTGTGGCAGGTTGTTTTGTTTTATAATATATGCTTTTAAAATTCATTAGCAAATGACATTCTCATGCACACAAGTGTTTCAAACACAAGAAGCAAGTCCATTTATAGGTAGTCCAAGCAATATTTGTGTGTGTGTGTGTGTGTGTGTGTGTGTAGCTGCAGACTGAATGGAACATTGAGACTTTTGTGCAGTCCATAGCATTGACATCGGCTCATTTCTGAATGTCGCACTGCAGAAGTAATACAATGGAGGGGTCGCTCTTTGCAGCTTCTTTGAATTCATCCAGTGTAATCTGGTCGTCTTTGTTCTTATCCATCTTGCTGAAAATCTTGTCTACTCGCTGCTCGGGCGTGAGGCCATCTTCATTCATTTTCATCATGATCACAGTGCCTACCATTTTGTAGATAGCCTTGGGGAAAGAACAATTGTAGATGGTATTACCAGAAACCCAGGAGGACAGACAGCTCTTCTTGCCTTCTCCGCACCTGACTGAAGCCTACTCACCCTCCAAGCCTTAGCATCCCTTTGCCCAGAGAAGGTTCAGTCTTTGTGTTGCAAGTTCCCATGGCAACCCAAACCATTTCCCTCGTCAGAATACATCTACTTTATTACAATAATGACTTTGTTTTCCCACCAGAGAGAATATGCCATGAAGCTAGGAATCATGTGTTTTGCTCACTCTTGTAAGTCCACATAGTAGGTCTGCAATAGATACTGACTGAATGAAAAAACCGTTTAGCCTGTTGGAGTGTGGGATGTGGGGCAAGAGCAGTAGGAAAGAGGGTCGAGTGAGGTGTTGGTGAAAGATGAAGCAGGGCACTGGAAAGCAAGAAGCAGATCACAGAGTTCTAGGATAGCAGAAAAATTTAACTTTATTTCAAATGATTCAAATATATTTTAAAAGAGAGTGATATAATCAAATATGGGTGAATTTTGTGACCAGTTGAATATAGAAAAATTTTGGATGACTCCAGGTCTCTGACTGAAGAAAGAGGGTAGGATGGGTGGCTCACTGGTGAGTCAAGAATAATGGATCAGAACAGTTTCAGAAAGAAGCATGTTGAGTTCTGAGTTGAAGGTGCAGATGAAAGTCAACAAGAACTTGGAGATTTAGGAAATGATGAAATGTGATCCCAGCTGGTAAGAAACATAGAATCTGGTAAGACAACCAAGCCAGGTGTATCATCAAAATTGAGTTCTGAAAGAAATCAGGGAAGAACTGTGGATCAAGAGCTCTGATTATAAGTTAAAGAACAGAGAGACTATTTCAATAATCCAGGTCAATTAATTGTATGTAATTCACTCTCAATATAAGAATTTCCTAAATGTGAATAATTTTCTTTCTTCGAAAAGTTTCTTTAAAAATAAATGCCCATCTATATAAAGATGTGCAAGCAAACACTCATAGCAGCATTCTTAATAGCCAAAAAGTGGAAACAACACAAATGTTCATTAACTGATAAACAGATAAATAAAATATGGCCTACCTATGCAATGGAATCCTACATTAGCAATAAAAAGGAATGGAATATTAATATATGCTACAACATGAATAAATCTCAACAAAAGAAAAAAAAAGCCAGACCCAAAAGGTTATATATTGTATTATTTACATGAAACTCCTAGAAAGGCAGTTCAAATCAAAGACAAAATAGAGTGGTGGGGCCCTGAGTCTGGGGTGGGAATAGGCCTTAGAGTTTGAGGGACCCAACTAGGGAAATAAAAATGTTTTAAAGTTGGATTATGGTGATTGATGCATATCTCTGTACATTTACTAGATATCATTAAATTGTAGACAATGTGGGTGAATTTATGGTCTATAAATTGTAACTCATAGGTTGATTTTAAAAATATCAATTAAAGTAAATCACTAGCAAGTGCTTTATTTAACAAGTTAAAATGTCCATTGAGATAAAATACGTTGTGTGTGTTCACTTTTGTAGCTAGATAGTATTCATGTTTTGCAAAAAAGCTAAGAAAACTGCCTTTAAAAGAGGCAGACTATTGGAATTTCATTTTGTGAACAATTAGTAAGGCAGGGTCCCAATTATCCTAGTAGCCTGAGTGGTGCACGAGAGAAAAGCAGAGACTGCATTATGCCTGGAATTTAACAAGACAAATTGGCCTATCTCTATGTAAGCTGCTGCTTTCACTCTAGCCTTTAAAAGGTGAAACCAAAAGGCCTTACATGAGGCAAGGGATATGATGACAGTCAGCAAGACAAGTGCACTGTTTAATAAAGTGCGGACAATAAGAAACGTGAACACAAGAGGTCCATCCTGGACCTCAGGAAACAACTCTGAAATGGCAGAGTCTAACTAACCATATCCATGATGCAGCCCTGCAATTTGGACCATGAACATGACAACCGAGAAAGGGCGTTCCTGATGTGGACTCACACGGGACATCAACAAAAGACCCAGGGCACACCAGGCTCCGAACTCAATGTGAACATGCTGCTGATGAAACCACAGAATCCCTTAGTTGGGTCTCCTCAGTATCAGAATGTTTAGCATGACCTTCTCTGCAGACAGGATATGTTATCACATGTGCTCCAGTTAGGATTTCACCCCACTCCACTGAAACTATCCCCAGCTAGTTCACCAAAGACATCCAGGTTTCCAGATCCAACTGTCAATAACTACTCTCTACCAATAGTGTTTGACATGACTGCACGTCCCCTCCCCTTGAAACAAGTTCTGTATTTCCCTTCCAGGACTTCTCACTTCTCTTTTTTACTTTGACCTTATTGACCTTTTTCTCTCCATCTCCTTTACTGGTTGCTCCTCATACTTCTCCCTTCTCAGTATTAGGACTCCCCAGGACTCAATCTTCTGGAAATCTCATTTCTATCTATATTCTCTCCCTAAGTGCTTATCTGCCTTTGTTGATTCAAATACCTGAATAAGGTGGCTCAGACTGTAATCTCAGCACTTTGGGAGGCCAAGGCAAGTGGATTGCCTGAGCCTGTGGCTTCGAGACCAGCCTGAGCAACTTGGTGAGACCTCGTCTCTACAATAAAAAATTAGCCGGGCGTGGTAGAGCGCAATTGTAGTTCCGGCTACTTGGAAGACTGAGGCAGAAGGACCGCTGGAGCCTAGCAAGTCAATGCTGGGATAGCGGTGAATGTGCCACCACTGTACTCCAGACTGGCTGACAGAGTGAGAATTCAACTAACTAAATAAATAAATACCTGAATAAGTCTCACGACACAGAAGACTGGTTCCCGTCAGTCTGGGTAGAGGAATCTCACTAAACATATGAAATAATCAATAAGGACTCCAGAATGATCACAGGTCCATCGTAGGGCTAACTCCAAAGAAGACAAACTCTTGACCTGCCCTAACAAAACTTAAAAGCACACCTTGAAAAAATTACATAAATCCACATGTAACTTCCCTGCCTGTCAAAACAAACCTCAGCACTTTGAAGACAACAAAATACAGGTACTACAATGTAACATTCACAATGTCCAGGAACCAAAACAAATTATTAGATATGCCAAGAAGTCACAAAATGTGACCCATAACCAGGTGAGAAATCAGCCCATAGAAGCTTCCCCTGAGAATGCCCATGTTGAAGAGAAGAAAGGAAGGAAGAGCTGGAAGTAATGAGGAGAGATGTGGGAGAACTAAGAGAAAGGAAAGCAGCCACTGACAGCCAGGAGCTGGCCTGTCCTGTTCATTAGGCCTTGGTGCTGCCGTGAGCTGGCCCAGCCCTCACTGCTAGGTCTTGATGTTCTCACCAGAAACAACAAATTTCACAGAATGCCTGTGACTGTGATGGAGCAAAACAAAAACAAGGCTGCTCTGTCATTAGACCTGGACACAGACAAAACATTGTCCAAGCCACAAAGCACCAAGCATTCCCCTGTCCTCCCCGCCCCAGAAGAGTGACTACTGCTTCTTTACCAATTAGAGCTTGGTTTCAGTCTAGTTGGTCTCCTTCTAGATGAGATTTATTGAGATACCCAGTCACAGAAGTGTCCCTATTGTCTGAGAGTGCCCAATCCAGAATGAAGCCCTGCTTCCTGGAACCCTCCTCAAATCATCCTCCTAACATCCAGATCCTATTAGTCTTTTCTAACACCCTCTTACTGAATTTCCTCACAGTTCCCTCACTGCAAGGAGTAATAAACTCAGCTTGTGCAACTACATGTGTGTTGTCGGGGTCTTGGGCTGAAGGGCATTGACAAGAATGAGAGAAGAGCGTTTGGGGAGGATGAGATCAGTCATCAGTGGGGAAAAAAATGGCAAGAAGTCAAACAAGAGTACAGACTTGGGAAAACCTATTTTGTAGGAAGGTTATACAGGGAATCTGAAGACAACGAAGTGAAGAGTGGAAGACAGGCAAAGGATTAGAGTGAGAAAGAGAAAATGTAGTCACTTATTTAGAATTTTTGTTCTGTGTCTTTTCTGATAACCTGCTTTGAAAAATGTACTTGAATGAACTGAATAAAAATAGCTAAAATATTTGTCTGCTAGGTCTGTTTGAAGGGGGGTGGCCATTGAAGATAGAGGGGGAGGAGCCAAAGGAGAAGAAAAGGCTAAAGACGCCAGAAGAGAGTGTGTGTAAGTGAAGGAACCAGGCTTCCGAAGCGGGAGACTGACTGTGTTGGGGAAGGGGAGGAGGAGGGTGGGAGGTGAGACTTCACTCTCTGAGGCCGGGAGGAGAGTGAGAGTAGTGTAGGGGACCTGCGGACTTGGACTTTGGCTCCTGTTTCTTGCAATCACGCCCGGTTTTCATTTGGGAACCCACTCCTCCCCGAGTCTCAGCCCCTCCTGGGCTCCGGACAGGGCTTTAGCCCAGCTCTGCGATGGAGCAGCTGGCTCTGGTTGACAGAAAACAGTACCTTTCTCTCCTTGGTCTCAGTGGCCTATGCTAAGAAAAGCCATGGATCCGTTCATCCACGTGGAGTTCCTACCAGGCTCCAGACCCGGTTCTAGGTTCTGGGGATTCGGCAGTGAGCAAGCACAACCTTTCTCTCAGAACTTGCGTTCTATTATATATTCTGCTCTGCAAGGTAATTTGGGGCAGGAGTAAAAGCTGGTACCCAAACCCCTCTTGGTAAAGGTTAGATTGTCTCCGTGTGGGGGTGGGGTGGGCACCCTTAGGAAGCGATGCAAAAAGGAAGGCCTTGCTGGAGGTGAGAAGCGGGTAGAGATGTGAACGGATTGAGGGGGAAGGCCCGGGAGGCCAAGGAAGGGCATTCTGGGCAGAGGTAGAAAGCCGAAGGTCCCGAAGTGGGACTAAGCATTAGATAAAAACATCCCGAGTGGGGCACGCAGAGGGCAGCGTGGAAGAAGAATCCCGGGATACTCGCAAACACAACTGGAAAAGCCTGTTTGTTGTGGAAGGACGGGAATCTGGAAGGACGCCCCTGGGAGCTGCTGGCAGCAGCATCTGATGCCCACCAGGGGAAGCCGGAGTGAGGAGGAGGGCGCGACACATCCTGCAGGCAGAGCTAAACCAGGCGCCGAAGAAACCGAGCCTGGTCACATCTCTTGCGCCCAGTAGGACTTAAGTTTCCGGGAGATCTGGTCGTGAGTGAGTGGCGGATGAAAATGCCACTGGCCGTTGGTAGCAAGGGCCCTACAACTTGGTTCTGGGACCCCGCGCTGCAGTTGGGAACAGATGGGAGGCGTCCAGGCTTGGTGCGTGCCCAGCAGGGCTCCAGCGGGCAGAGACAACCTCCACAGAACTTAACTCTTTCAGCCAATTGCCAGCCAGAGCATTTTTGAATCCACTTATGTCTTGTAAGAACCCCTCCCCTTCAGGACATCTCACCTCTCGGCTAAACCAATGTGCACCATCCAAGTATCGATGATTTAAGTCTTTGCCTGAAACTCCTGTCTCCCTAAAATGTGTAAAACCATGCCCAGATGCTGCGCCCAGAGGCCGGCGTGGGGCCTGCGGGCGGCGCCTCACCGCCGCCCTTACCCTCCAACCAACCCCCCCACCCCCAGCTGGCCTCACCTCGATGATCTCCAGCATCTCCACTCGGGTGATCTTGCCGTCGCCGTCCAGATCGTACATGTTGAAGGCCCAGTTCAGTTTCTGCTCGAAGCTGCCCCTGGAGGTGATGGACAGAGCACAGATGAACTCTCGAAAGTCGATGGTGCCGTCCCCGTTCTTGTCAAAGGTTCGGAAGGCGTGCTGGGCAAACTTGGAGGCGTCTCCGTAAGGGAAGAACTGCAAAGCAGAACACGCAAGGTCAGGGGGGTCGGGAGGAAAAAAATCGCGGCGCTGAGGTGGGCTCCTCCTGGGCTCTGTTGGACGGCGACAGCCTCACCTGTCTGGGGATTAGTTTGGCCTCCTGATGCTCAAGAGCACAGACAAGCATCAGGGGAGGCTTTCTCTCAACCTGTGTTCACATACAGGCGCCTCATTGTTTCCTGTGGGTAAGGCTGGTGATGCGCAGCTTTCCCTTGGTGAGGCCTAGAGTCAGTCAACAAACAACAACAGGTGCTAGTTCCTCCTTTCTGTGTCTCTGGTCACTCCCCCAAGGACAAGGACTGAGAGAGGCAGCAGGTTTCTCTTTCCACACGGGGTGGTTGCTATATGAGCCTTTACATTCCTCTAGGTTTGAAAATCTGGCTTCACTGTCTCCTGGGGCTGGAGGGAGGGTGCCCCGACCTGGTTTCTCCAGCAACCAACCCCAGTCCTGGGCCCACCCCTGGTGAGGTTTCAGTTTCTGACTTCTTTTTACAGGGACTTTTCTTTTGCAGAACAGACATTTAGAACCCATTAAAAATAGAACATGACTGGGCTTATTTTTGAGAGACATAAAGCGATTTCTTCACAGAGCTACCAGTCACCAGGGGTGCGTGGGAGACAGAGATCGGACACAGGAGGAAAAGGAAGCAGAGACCACAAGGAGGGAAGACCGCAGAGAACCAGTCGGTGGTGGCCTCGGTGTCTCTTGGACACAGGCCTAGGCCAGTCACAAACAGCAGGTAGTTCTGATAATTAACAAGGAAGAACCACAAAGCCCCAAGTAAAACCCAAAACAAACCATGTTCTATTTTAAAGCAGAGAAGTGCTGTACATGTTTCTGGATGAATAAATCCAGCAACTACAAGGTCTACAACAGATCACTGGGGATGGTCCTAAGTTTTACCACTTGCTAAGTGGGCCAGGTTGACCGGCCTCCACACAGATGGCCTCTTTGTGCCTGCTCTGGGCTGTCTCCCTTTAGGACCCATTGGTTCATCTTTCCCATTGTCTATCTTGCTCTGGGTCCTGCTGAGCCCTGCTGCCCACTCTTCCCACACCTAGAAGCACACTGGAAGATAGAGAATTTTCCTCCAGAAATAAAATATGCATTTCCACAGAAGAACTCTATACAAGAGGCCAAGCATTCCAGGGGAGCAGAGGCTGGCATAGGCTTGTATTTTGGTAGTACCCACTTTTAGATACAAAGATCTGTCCCAGGTACTATTACTACCCAAAATTTAGTGACTTAAAACAACAACAATCATTTTATTATCTCAGAAAATAAAACTTTAAGGCCCACTTCTTTCAACAAACAACGTATCTTTTTCTGGCTATGAAGGACAGCATTCTCTTTCGTCCCCTCATTTCCTAAACACATCTTTTATTTCTGCTGTCCTTCATTTTTCATTATTCACCAAAATCCACTGAAGCCTTTTTCATGTCAGATCCCATCCATCTCAGGTACTGGGGATACAGAGAGCAATACCTCACGGTCAGGTCCCTGTGTCCTAGGACCTCACAGTTCCTGGGGGAATCTGATTGAAATTTACAATGGCCATGCTATTTGATAAGAACTAGAACAAAGGGGGAAGCAAAGTATTCCTAATGCTCAGAAAATGAGCTGTTGGTTTCAAGGAGGGGCGCTATGGAGGGAAAAGCCCTCCTTCCTCTTTGGCCAGCTCAGCACCAACCTCCTACCCTCAACTCTACTTAAGGAGCTCAGAAACTGAGGACAGGCTGCCAGGTGCTGAGCTTTGAACTGAGCAATTTTGAGCCCCAAAATATCTAAATAGGCAAGTTTTCTCCTTCTGTGCCTTGTGTGTGAGTGTTCTTTATCCCTTTCTAGGAGGATGCTGTTTGCTGATGTGTTTGACTGCCTCATGGTCAGAGGCCTGGGTGGAGCTGGTGCCTGCAAAGCTGCCTCGGAGCAGAGCAGAGTGAGCTCCTGGGTATTTTTCTTCATTCATGTAGGTTTCAGGTAGTGTAATGCTTTAACTGTCTTATTTCTCACAGCCTACTTTTGGGTTAAGGGATAGTTGACAGTTTTATCTAAAAATAGCCAGGCACCTTAGGTCAGTGTATTAAAAATTAATTTAGGTCTAAAAATCCTTGAGAGAAAAATTGATTGTAAATTTTGATCTTTAAAAGTTACATGTGCCTTGCAGAACTTCTATTTACTGACTTTAATAGACAACATGTTTACTTCAGAACTGAGTGTTTGCTCAAGAGCCCTCAAATGTCTAGGAGGGTTATTTCCTCTAGAAAATTCATCCTATCATATTCTGAGTACTTTGAGTTTTTCTAATCAGGGGAATGCTTCTTCTTTTGACAAAATAATTCAACTCTAGATGGATCATCATGGACAAATGAAGCCACACTCCGTTCAACCTCTTTAGGAAGAAATCAGGGTCTTGAACTCAGATTCATTTCTCTCAGAGAACAACAGCCTGAAAAGTACAAGTAGTGTTTGCATACTGTTGCTAAAAAAATTTTTTTAAATTCTACTTATTTTACTTCAACTCATATCGAATGTTGACATGTAAATAATTTTTAGTGGCAGTAATAATCTGCTTCTTTTAATATAATAGATAAAAAGAACTTTGAATTTGAAAAATTATATATATATATTTATAAAGACACGCACATATATAATATATGCATGTTATCTCATTTAATCCTTATAACAAAATCTGACATTGTAAATTCCATTTTGTCGATAAGGAAACTGAAGCCCAAGAGCAAAGGATTTGCTTATGTTTCCTGCCTGTCTGTTGCAGAGGATGGATTTGAATGCAGATCTGTCCAACTATGTCTGCTACACCTTGAGATGTCTCCTGATTAAGTGATAGCTGAGAAAATAAACCCCAATCATATTTAATGAAGCAAATTTCTTGTATTATATAATTCTTAGCTTCATCCCAACGCTTGAAATTCTCTGCTTTGAGTATGTATCGCCACCTTCTGGCAGCACCCACATACTGCAAGGAAATTTCCAAAAATGCTACTGAGAGCTATTTTTTGACTCATTCATTCTTTAACTCAGCAACTACTATGTGTCAAGGACTGTCTTAGAGGCTGGTAATAAAAAAGAAAAAAAAGATAGAACATTAAGGATAGTGGAGAAAGTATGTCTCCATCGAACTACCACATATGTAAATATAAAATTACACTATGATAAATCACAAATGTGTACAGCCACAAACAAAAGAAATGGAGATGATATTATGAGCTTGAAACTTAAAAAAAAAACAAAACAGTGTGTGGTCCCCGCCCCATGCCCTAGTATACAATTCATTGTTCTTCATAATAACCTAGAGTTTTAGAGTCTGAAACTTCCTGGAATTAAACAAATCTCGATAGCTTCTGGCTGTACTCCATACCCCTACCCGAACTGACCAAATTGCAAGTGAAGAAAACCCCAGAAAATGCTTGAGGACTCTGTCTCTCCCCAGGCAGATAATAGGAGTTTTTGCATGATTTAATCAGACTTCTTAATGGACTAAAGATAGTGGATCCAAACCCTGTGTTTTTTTTTTTATTCCTAGTAATCCCTCCCCTTGTGAATATTAAAAGAATTGCTTCCTCTAAGAAATGGTGAATGAGCACCACACACATCCTGCTGCACATGTCATGTCATTAGCCTCTGTGCCTCCAGGTCCCCACCTAGTGTGATCACAGAACAGCCGTGTGATGGCTGAATTAAGAAACGGTCTCAGAAAACCGTGCTTCTGTCCTCTGACAATCTTTCCCTCTGTATCTTGTACCTCAGCTCTCCTCAGCACCATCTTGCTACCTATCTCATCCTTCAGAAGTTATATTAAATACAGAGAAAACATTGCAATGTTTTCACATGAATCTCTCCCTCTCAGAAGATCACGTACAATGCTTTAATGTGATGGAGGATGCAGTTTCCCCAGAAGTTCCCCACCCCAAAAGGGTCGGGGTGGGGTGGCACAAGCAAGGTCTTGGCCAGTACCTGCCCCAGGCCACTGCAATGGTGTGCTGTGTCAGGGCAGCAGCAAGGCCACTGTGGAGGATGGTCTCTCTCCAGTGCTCTACCCAAAGCCTGGCTCCCAGCAAATGCTGGGCAGCCCTCAGCCCTCAGAATAGATTTCTGCCCATTAGCCTACCCAAAATAGAGCTCATGATGGGATCAAAAAACAGAAGGGTATTCTTGGACTGCACTGCTGCTCCCAGTCTTAGAGAGAGGTCTGTCATCCAATCCCTCATAGGACACAGTTACTTTTATTTTATTATTTTTCATTTGCTCTCAAAAAATGTCAAAGGCCTATATTTCCTGGCCTATGAATACACAAATACAATTGCTTCCCTCAGGGTAGAGTCTTTTTCATTGCACCCCGGAAACACGGTTGCTATACCTCTGAGTAAACCCTCCTCGCCCTGCTGGAATCTGCCAGTGGCTTCTAACCTCTTATGGATGACCTGGGCTTGTCCCCTCCTTTTCAGGCCCTGCCACTGACACAGTAGGTACCATTTAATGAGTGACTCTCAGAAGGATTCTTTCAGCAAGGGTGAGACTTGGAGGAGGGTCATTATTCTAGAATAACTGGTGTGAGATCATGCCACTAAAAGGTGGGGTGGGATCAAACTCAGCTCTGTCTTAGTGAAAGCTCTGGCTCTTACCAGTTCCATGGCTCACCAGCTGAAGTCCCCATCTCCTCCTGCACAAGCCCTGCAGATAGGTCCCCGGACCCTTGCTTCTGGAGTCTTGACTCTGCTGCACCTTGGGGATTTCCAGAAGAAGTCCATCACTTATACTATCAGGCTGCTCTTTGCTTTTGGTCTGTCAAGCTTGTCTACCTCTTGCGGAAGCCTCCAAGGGCAGGGGATTTTCAGGTGCGCTCACTGTGAACTCCTAACCCTGGGAGTCCTCATGTGGGAGGCCTCCTCTCCTGCAGACAGGCAGGTGGTTAGTGATGGGTCTCAGTGCATACTCCCTGGGCTGCTGGCTGATGCAGTGCCCTTGAGAGCTAACTTGGTATTTGGTTTCGACTTTCAGCTCTACACACCTACAAGGCCTCACCTAGGAATAGGACCCCATTGCAGTGACATATCTGTTCCTTCCTAACTCCCTGTGTACACACTCCAGGCCTTTCTGTCTGTCTTACCCCAGCCTCCACAGGGAGTTTGGTCAAGTCCATTTCCCACACCCATCAATAGTATCTCATTGTTCTCAGAAGTAAAAACAAGATTATTCCCAGGTCTTGGAGATGCTCCTGGGTTCCATCTCCACCTCCGCGTCCAGCTTCTTGTGCCTTCGGCTCCCTTGTCCTGGAGCTCCTTTCACTCCCTGGGGTCTCACTGGCTCTCCCTCTCCTGTCACAGTTGAGGGACCTTTGTCCTGCTGCTGCATTGTCTGAAAAGCTTCTTTTCTGCCCTTGGCCCAGTTAACCTTTGTTTATTATTTGGACCTTGATTCAGTCTTCATTTTCCAGGAAGGCCTTTTCTGAGCCTAGGTCAGACCCCCTATTACACGCTTGTATGTCACTGAGTCCCCTCCTTGGGAGCACTTATTACAATTGTGAAGAAATGTTCATGGGATTGCTGATTTGTGCCCTTTTCCCCCAGTAGACTGTAAGCTAAATGCGGGTCAGGTCTGACCTGGTTTTGCCTGGGACAGGGACAGGCACACAGTATGTGTTCAGTAAATATCTTTCAAATGAACAAGTGACTCAACACAGCAGATCTTTTCCAGGCCGATGGAGACAGTGGCAAATCCACCCACTGACCAGTGAAAGGATTGACATGTGCTCTGAAGTTTGCATTAAGTCTGACATGCTGAAGAAGTCTCACCAATTGGCCTGAAGACTCATTTGCATTACTACTTTAGCAGATGATTCATGGGTTCATGAATCATCCCTAGAGCAGTACATGCACTTGGTCACATGGGAGGGAAGAGGAGGGAGACATTTCCCCTTAATTAGAAATGGTGAGTCCAAAAACCATTTCGTACCAAAATGCTCATTCAACAGATACTCACAGAAGCCCGGTTGGTGCCAGGCTCTCTGGTGAGCTCTGTGTGGGCAGGAGACAGGGTGAGGAGAGTGACAAAGAAGAAGATGAAAGACCTGCCCTCAAGCAGATGCCCTCAAAAGTAGATGCAGGTCAGGCTCAGTGGCTCAGCCTATAATTCTAGCACTTTGGGAGGCCTAGGTGAGTGGATTGAGACCAACCCCAGGCAACTTGGTGATACCTCGTCTCTACAATAAATTTAGAAAAAAAAAATAGCTGGGTGTGGTAGTGTGTACCTGTAGTTCTGGCTACTTGGAAGGCTGAGACAGAAGGATCGCCGGAACCCAGCAGGTTGACGCTGGGGTTGCCACTGCACTCCTGCCTGAGCAACAGTGAGAATTCAACTCAAAAAAAAAAAGTAGATGTAGCCCAATGCGTGGAGGGAGGTGAAGGACACACTTACTCACCCCCACCCTGAGAGGGTTCACCCAGATATGAGAAGCTCTGCTTGTCCTCTGAGTAACAACATTCACTTCTTATCATCATTGCTTCTTGAGCGTTATAGTCTTCATGGTAAGGTGACTACTATTAGCTCATGGTTCTTGTATAGCTGCATCTACTTGGTAAAAAAAATTAGTCTTGAACTAAATTTCTAGAGAAGAGGCTTTTGCCTCCTGGGGCAGGATAAACAATTTTCATTTATGTCCTAGACCAGTTCTTTCTGTATGCATATACTGTCCCAGAAAGATCATGCACTCCTGGAGAATTCTTTTGCTGCTTTATAAAAAGCAAGACACAGGCAGTAGAGATCCAGGCTCCTCATTAATTTCCAGATCTCTTTCACTTTAGGATTCTTACCACAAGAAAAACCTAAATCACCCCTATGTTAAGGGAAGAGTTCTGCTTTGTTCTTTATTATGTCCTCACTGTTCTCAAATTAGGCTCTGGTATTCTGTAGGTGCTAATTGTATTAAGATAGATGAAGGAAGAAATTTATTGCAGAAGAAAAAATGCTGATTCAGTGACAAAGCATCTGGGTGTGACTAAGGTCAAGTCATCTTGTTTGTCTCTTAGGACTTCCATTTCCCTGGATATAAAATGAGGCATAAATCAGATATACTTCAAAATTCCATTTAGCTACAATGTTTTATTTAGTTTTTCTGATTCTAGAAGTAAATTTTAAAAAATAATAGTATATTTGACAAGTGAATGTTACTTTTCATGATTCTGAATTTGTCATTGACCAAAGCACTTACTGCCTCCCTTTGTGTCTAATACCCTAATTACAGAATCAAATTTTCAGGGGTAAATATCTATCTATCTAATCATATCTTTATTTCTATGTCTATTTCTAAGTCTGTGTCTATGTCTAAACTATGTCTAGATCATATTCCTATCTCCATATCTATACCTAAACCTAAATCTAAGTCTCTGTCTATATCTGTATCTGTATCCTTATCCCTATCCATATCTCTATTAGAAATGCCTTAAACCATGAAAGGTATTCATTGATTACTTAGATTTTAAAATTAAATGAGCTCTCTTTTTACTTCATTCCAGTACACAGTTTGCACTGTAAATTGGGTTAGTGGCATCTTGATTTTGGGCAGGGGATTCCTCTAGTACTTCCCTTGCTGATAAATTTTGAGCCACCAACTTGTTACCATTTGTTATCAAACTAGGAGTTCAACGGTAAATGGCATTCTAGAAACTGTGATGAGTTTCTATTTAGAGCCAATCTGCTAGATAAGAAAGAAGCTGTTTTTATTAATTTTAAAAGGAACTGAGTTTTGAAACTAGGCCAGGGCGAAGATCTTTGAAGGTGTTTAGTGGAAGCTTGGTTGCTGTGAGGAAAGCTGGAATGAGACCACTTACCTGGTATTCTTTCAGCTGCTCCAACTGAAGTGGGTAGAACAGCAGATTTCACAACTAGCTCTGAAACTACTTATTTGTTTTTTTCTCTCTGACTTCTCCAGAAATAAGTGGTCTATTCAAGATCAATTCCTATTTCACCCTACACCCAACTCATTTCACAGAGTCACGGCAGCGATGATGAGAATGCTGAGACTGACTGCATCTCAATCAGAACCCACTAGAATGACATAGGCCATGGGGCTGGAATCCTGGGGAGAGGAAGCTGCTACAACACAGTTGGTGACAGCGATGGTGACCTGAGCTAAGCAAGTTCTGTCTGCAGAAGCAAACACATTTGATAGGAAATTACAGCTAGATAGGAGGAATAAGTTCTATAGCACTGTAGAGAGACTATAATTAACAATAATTTATTGTATATGTTTCAATAGCTAGAAGAGAGGATTTCAAATGTTCCCAACACAAAGAAATAGTAAATGTTTGAGGTGATGAATATGCAAATTACCCTGATTTTATCATTCCATTGTTTACAGGTATCAAAATGTCACTCTGCATCCCATAAATATATACAATTATTATGTATCCACTATAAAGAAAAGAAAAAAGAGTTGTACACATTTGTAAGAAATAAGCATATTCAGGGCCTTTGCCTGAGAAGGTATACCCTCCATTTTCCAGAGTGGAGCAATCTTCCTGCCAGCTCTAACATGTTTCCCTCAGTTTATTATTGTCCTACATTATTGTCGTGTCTTCCATGTCTACCTGAATTATGTATTATGTCCCACATTGTCCATCTCTGCTGCCGGAGGTATAAGACGAGGTATGGTTGCAGACCAAGAAACAAAGGAAATATATCATGTAGCTAAGTAAGGATGTCATGGTGTGGTGGAGGGTATAAGGTTTGGAGTCAGATGGTTCTGCAGTTTACTGGATGTGGGACCTTGGGCAAAAGGTTTTTAATCTTTTCTAAGCCTTGGTTTCTTCATGTAAACAATGGGACAGTGTTGGAGAGAACTGGCTGCTGGGCTAGGCTCTGGGATTTAATGGGAAGGGAAGGATGCTGAAATCATCAGTCAGAATGCCTGAGATTGGGTTCCAGTTCTTCCACTATGGAAGAGGTAGGTACTAGGGGCAGTGGGCTTTCCTTCTTCAGATGGACCATGTAATGATGCTGTGAGGATTAAGATGACATGTGCAGTGACTCCTACACAGTGCTTGGCTCTTAATAGGGGCTCTGCAAATGAAAGATGCTATTATTATGTTACATTTCAGCAAGGATATGCTCTGCATATATGCCAAGGATATGAAAATGGAAAAACATTTAAAATATATGCAGAGAGAGAGGAAATGATTTTCTTTAATAAATTTATGGAAAAAACATTTTGAGTGATCAGTCAATAATCATCCATAATGTGCACCATATGTGCCAGGTACTGAGCTGGGTGTTAAAAGCAATGCAGAAAAGCAGGCGCTGAGGTCCAAGATCTTTATGTGATTAGGGAGGCAGGCACAGAGGTACACCCACTGTCAGTTAGCAACACCAGGCCAGCCAACAAAACTGGGCAGACAACCAGTGAGAGGGAGTTGGGTTTTGCCTTGCAGGATATGTAGGAGGCATCCTGGTGTATCTATGTTTTCCTTTTATTACCTTCAAGCTCAAACAGAACCCAGGTCATCCAAAGCCCAAATTTTCTCAAGACCAGTCAAGGCAACACATTTTGTAACATGAGACATTCTGAGGGGTTAAAGGCCTCCCTCTCCCCTGTGAAGCAGCCAGGGCAGCATATCCCTCCACCCTCAGGAGATCCTTAGCAAAAGAATAGAAAGACCAGAACATCCCCACAGATCCTTGTGGAAAGCCTCCAGAGCTCTCTATTTTCAGATCTTGCTAGGATCTAGAGGCCTGATTCCAGGAGGAAGTCCTGTTCTCAGCAATTTAGAATCTAGGGCCTGCCAAGGAAGGAGGAGGTCTTGTTTGGGAAAGGCCAGGAGATGCAACTAGAGTCATAACTCATGGGCACAAAGAGCAGGAAACATAAAACCCACACAAAAAAGCGTCCAAGCCAGGGTATCAGATACTTCACTCTTTCCTTACTCTCACTGCAGAGCAAGAGAGAGAGAGAGAGAGAGAGAGAGAGAGAGAGAGAGAGAGAGAGAGAGAGGAGAGAGAGAGAGCGCGCAAGCTAGTTGAGTGAGCTGTCAAGACATTTCCCTAGGAAATTTGATTCCCCTAAGCTGCACTTTCCTTCCCAACCCCAACCCCAACTCCTTGACTTTTCCTTTCCATGGGGAGTAACCCCAGAAAACAAGATCTGATTTTTGACTCAATGGTCTAGCAGGACCAGTTTAGAGAGTAGACCTTGGGGCAATTTAGCTCTCCAGAGACTTTGCCAGTAGGGTCCACAGCTAGGGTCCTCCTACCTCAGTGAGGAGGGCAGGTGCTTACAACCAAGTGGGCAACTTGGACTTCAGAGCAACGTCTGGAGCTCACTCTGCTTTTTAATCATGTCCTGTAGGACGTGGGAATGAGGAGCATGCCGGAATGTATACGAGCCAGAGTCCAGCTTCTGATTGCACCACTTATTGGCTATAAGATGTCAGGAAAGGGAATCAACAATCTAGGTCTGTTTCTTCTTGTGTAGAATGAGGTAGTTAGCTCTCTGTGAGCCCTAGGGGTTCTGCCAACTCCTATGATTCTAAATCTGTGCAATGTTCAACATAATACTAGAGGAAAGACAGTGGTTAATTAAACTTTGTAACATTTACTATCTGTCAGGCATGCTTAATTACATTATCAATATTTAATCATGTAATTCTCCAACAATCCTATGTTGTAGGTTCCACTTCGATCCCCATTACAGGATGAATAAACAGGCACAGGGATATGCTATAACTTGCCCATGGTCGCATACCACATACCTACTTAGGGGTAGAA
Organism: Tarsius wallacei; assembly: GCA_963574415.1. Lineage (NCBI taxonomy): Eukaryota > Metazoa > Chordata > Mammalia > Primates > Tarsiidae > Tarsius > Tarsius wallacei. The sequence goes on along the minus strand of CAUYQG010211708.1, from coordinate 16,291 downwards.
TTTGGCCTTGGGGTTACATATACCCTACATGCCTCTCGTCTGCCTAAACTCTAGAAACACAGACACCAAAAAGTGCAACATCTCAATTTTATCGCTAGAAGACCAACTGCATCCATCTCAGTGAGACAGGCAGCAAAGAAGCTCAGTGAGTGGGGTCAGCAGTTCTTCCAAAGCTCCGATAAACTAAGTTGCTTCGAGATTGCAGGCTTGGGCTAAAGCCAAGCATTCTCAATTTAACTGCTCAGCATTATCCAGGGCATCAGAGACTTCACCCTTTCCTTATTCTCACTGCAGAGCATGAGAGAGAAAGGGAGAAAGAGAGAGAGAGAGAGAAAGAGAGAGAGAGAGAGATGGGGAGAGGGAGAGAGGGAGAGAGGAGGGAGAGCAAGGTAGTTGTGAGCTATCAAGACATTTCCTTAGGAAATTCAATTCCCCTATGGGGAAGTTATGAGACCACATCTGGGAAAGTACTGCATCAACCTCAAGGACTCAGCAGAGGACATTCTGTCTGTGGTTAGAGAATTTACCAGGAGCCCAATGTTGCGCAAGGCACTGCAGTGGGCATAGTATAAACCAGACACGGAGGCTTTCACTGGTGTGAGCTTCCATCGGATTGGGGGTGGGGGAAGAGTGAGGGCGGGGTCTTAAGAAAACACAGATGCTCATTCAGCAGGTTTGGGATGGGGCCTGGGTTCCGCATATCTAAGGCACTTCCTCATGATGCAGAAGCTGCTTGTGGGTCCTCAGAAAGAGGGAGTGTAACCCCCAGGCATTTTTTATTTGAAGACAAGCCCAGGCAGTCCTGAGTGCTCAGCAGAGGCGTCCTGAAGTGGGAGCTGGGTCTTGGGCATTTTGAAGGTAGCAGGAGGTCCGCAGGAACCTGTGAGGTTGTGCGGTGTCAGGAGCTGCATACAGGAGGTACTATGGGGTACAGAAACAAAGCCCAGCCCAGGAGGTGACCAGTGGGTTAGCTGAGCCTGCCTGTGGGGAAGTGAGGTACAGGAGACTGGAGCTGGCAGTGGGGCTGGGACTGAGGAGACTCAGCTGATCGCAACCCCAGGGAGCTTCCACCTCTGTCACCCCCTCCCCCCGTGCCCCTCCATGTTTGTGCACTAGATGCTGCAGCAGCCCTGACTCCTGACAGGGAAGCTCTCTTTCTTCTCACTTTCCATATTTATCTTTCTCTGAATCTGCAGGGTAAGTAGTGAGCAGCCTAAAGACAGGCTCCCAGGGCTCCCCTCTGCCAGGTTCATGAATAAAGATGCCTCCCCTGGAGAGTTCTCCTGGCCTTCCCCAAGGGGAGGTGGGGAGGGGAGGACTAGAGGTGTGGAAGAGGAAAAGCCAGCCAGCTCCAGGTGGTGAAAGTGGCACAGACCAAGTGGATGAACCTATGGGTGACACCTAGAGCACCAGAATGATTTCTCCTCTTAATGCCTCAGTTTCTCTTCCTGTAAATCTAGAGACTGAACAAAATGGCTTAAGGGTTTCCATTCCAGGTCTGGTTTTCTGTGATCTGCCATAAAGAAAGTCCAGTGTTTTATGACTACTAAAGCAGTCTCCAAACACAAGGCCTATTACAAGTACTTCTGAGAGCAGCCCTGCCCAATAAAAAGATATTGCGAGCTTCAAACGCCAGTCACGTATGTAATTTGAAATTTTCTAAGAACTATACTAAAAAGGTAAAAAAGTCCAGGTTCGGTGGCTCAGCCTGTAATCCCAGCACTTTGGGAGGCCGAGGCAAGTGGATTGCCTGAGCCCACGGGTTTGAGACCAGCCTGGGCAACTTGGTGAGACCTGCCACTACAATAAATAAAAAATTAGCTGGGCGTGGTAGCTGGGCCTGTAGTTCCAGCTACTTGGAAGGCTGAGGCAGAAGGATCACCGGAGCCCAGCAAGTCAATGCTGGGTGGTTGTGAATGTGCCACTGCACTTCAGCCTGGGCAACAGAGTATACACAATTAATTTTAATAAGTTATTTTATTTAGCCCACGAACTAAGTCTTTGAAGCAAGTATGCATGCCATACTCAACACATCTCAATTCCTACCATAGCCACATTCTAGGGGTGTAAAAGCCACACGTGATTCATGGCTACCATGCTGAAGCCCACAGCTCTCAGTGCATAGTGCAAAAAAAAGTGTTTTAATTACCCAAATTCTAGAGGTACAGGCTATTGCCACAAAAGAACTTGAGGAATACGTGCATGTCACCGTGTGAGCATCCACTAGTCAGGAAAGCAGGGACTTTTGTGTTAACCAGAAGAGCCATGAACCTCTGAGCACAGGGTGCAGCCTTGTCCTGTCCTGGGAGCCACCAGCATTCCAGGCCAGTGAGTGGCCAGACAGGCAGGCCTTCTGCGTGTTTGGAGTTTGGTGAAATCCATGGCTCCAAATCCAGGTGTCTGTTGACTTTGTACCTGGGTACCAACTTTCATTTTTGCAAAACCCAGGCTAATATCTCCCCATCTCAGGTACCTCATACCAAAGTGTAGCAATTATACTGGCTTTATATAATATTTCTGAAATTTACCCTGGGGAAATTTCCCTAGCAAATTCTCACAACAGTCCTATGAGGCAGGGCTCATAGATGAGGAAACTGCAGCACAGAGAGGTAAAATAACTTTCTCAAGGTCCCGCAGTAAACAAAGCTGAATGTGAACCTAAGAAATCCACCTGCAGAATCCAGGCGTGAATGTGCTCAGCCTCAATGCTATACTAGAAGCAAGACTCCTAGGAGAGAAGGCTTTTTACCTTAAACTCCAAAAGCAAGAACCAAAGACCAGGATGGAAGATTTTAGGGTGGCCATAATGATGACCTGAACCCAGATCCTGTCCAAGCAAATCTTATCAGCAGATATTTATAAATTTTTACACTCCACCTGCCACCTGTTTTCAGCTATCCCTGCAGCTTCCCCACCACCCACGGCTTTCTGCTGGGATTCTATTTTCTGGAGCTTCATTCCCAGCAGGCCTTTGAGTTTCCTGGCTTGGCACCAGAGCCCTGACTGTACTGTCACTCAGTGTCCTTCTGTGGACCGTACACCTCTGCCCTGAAGCCTGATTCCTCTCAGGGATCCCTTCCCCTCCCCTGTGGCACCTGTGGTTGCAGCAACCAGAGAGGCATTTAATTTCCAGCTCTGCCCAACAGCTTGTTGCTAAGCAGGTGGTGCACCCTGAGGCATGTGGAAGGAAACCCTCATGGTGACAAAAACAAACCCTCATGTGCTCTGAGCCCAGTGGGGTGTGTGTGTGTGTGTGTGTGTGTGTGTGCACATGTGCGCACATATCATGTGTGCTCAAAGGAGCAGGAATGGCGGGGGCACTGAGTTTCCCTCCCACTCAGGCCAAGCTGCTATCCAGGGCCTGACCAGGGAGCAGAAGGAAGCAGAAGCAGCAACTCCCTCCCGCCAGCAGGACCGCTGGAGAGAAGGGCCAGGATTCCAAGGGGTTGACGATAATATGAAGCAGCACTGGAGCAGAGGGAATGGGATAGAGCTGTGTGACTAGGAGAGTGAGTTAACCCTTTTTTCTCTTCTTTGGCAGTTGTACTCCCAGTAAAACAAAAACAAACACAAACACATAAAAACACCTGTCTTCCTCCTTTCCCCATTTTTATCTGAGAGCCTCGTGCTTATTCAGCTGATTCCAGAGGGTGATCAGGAGAGGGGAAGGGGGCACAGCAAGTCTTTGCCCCAGCCTCATGTACAGGACATCTCCTCTACCCCGGGGTATGACACACATTGCCTTTTAGCTTGTTGCTTCTTCCCTGGACAAGTGTTGAGAAGACCCCTGAATACAAAGGCTAGGATGGGGAGAGGCAGAAGTTCCTACTACCTTCTCTCCTGGTCAACTGTAACACACAATCTGCCTCTAATCTTACCAGTACCCCTTATATAATTTGCAGAACTCAGTGCAATATAAAACTGTGTCAGCCTTTGTTAAAAAGTTATTAAGAATTTCAAGGTGGCAACAGCAGAACAGTAAGCGAAATGTGGGGTCCTTCTGAGCGCAGGGCCCCGGGCAACTGCCAGTCCTGAGTCTTGTCTGGATACTGCCTTTAGAATGAGCTAGTGTGTCTGCGACTCTCGTCCTTCAGTTTTGCTACTGCAAACTCTTTGATGCCCTCCCCTCCTTCCTCTCCCACAAACCAGGATGAAAGGCACTTTGCTTAGTCCAGTCCCACAAGGCCCTTTTGGACATAGGTCCTGCACATCTCTACAGCTTCATCCCCCACCCAGCACTCCAGGCTGGTAAAGGAAATCCTTCCCAAGTGCTCTTCTGTGCTTTGCCCACATGATTCTGTCTGTCAGGAATTCCTCTTTCCCCCTCACTCCTTGCTAGTTCCTATTAGACCTTTATCACTCAGCCCAGGGGGCACCTCCCCTGAGCTGTCTTCCCAGACTGCTTTTGCCTTTCAACCCCATGCCTAAGCTAAGTTAATGGCTTCCCCTCTGAGCAATGACAACGCTCTGCATCTATGCATAGGGATGCTTGCCACAAGTCATCCTCATGAGCATTTAAATGCCTGGCCCCAACTCTGCGGTGACATCCTCTGAGGAAGAGACGTGACTGTCTCATTTACGTATCCCTCATGCCAAGAACACAGTGGGTATTCATAAGTGTTTCCTGACTAACACAATAAAGATTGCCCTCCACCAGATCTGTCAGATACAGTTATTTTCTTGGTTTTAATACTAAATTAACCAAAACGTATTTTTCATGCTGATTTTGGCATTTCAGAATTCTTCTCCAAAGGGTGATTTATTCAATGTATAACTGAAGGAGATACATTGTGTATATCTTTTTAAAAGCCCTTTTATTTTTATTTAATAAAAATAGCAATGTTTTTTCTGACTATAAAGGTAAAATACATTTATGAATAAAAAATTCAAAACACAGTAGTTAAGGACTAATTCTGCAAAAACCTATTACTCAGAGAGAGCTATTATTAACAGTGACCATTATTCTAGGTATTCACGCATTGATTTAATGTGTATTTATTAAACACTGACAAAATTTCATGCATTGAAGATACAGCAGTGAATCATACCAAACAAAAATCATATCTTCATTCTAGTCATTGTTGAAGTATATGCCTGTGTATGGTTCTGAATGTTCACATGCATGGGTGCATATGCATGTATACTTACAGTTTCAAACTAGATTTATTCATTTAGTGATATGTCATAAAAATCTGTTTAGGTTGTTGGCTTTCAATGTATGACCCCCTTTATAGTAATAATATTTCTGATTAATATTCCATTGTATACATGTTTCATAATTTATTTAACCAAGTCTTCACCTTCTGTCAAGGGTTTAAAATGTCTTCACTTTTATAAATACCATAGTGAAGTCTTTTTATTTATAGGATTGATCTGATTATCTCCTAAACATGGACCTCTGGTGAGTACGCAAATTTTGCTTTTGACCCATATTGCCAAGTGATGACTCAATAGTTAATCACAGTACTAATGTGTCCTGCACCCTTGACAACATCTCTTCTGGTAGATGGAAAATGATACCACATTATTATTCAAGAATGTTTGCATTTCTCTGACTTCTAGTAAGGTTGAATTTCTTTTGTATTAACTTTGAGGAAAGTATAAGCAAGCTTGCTTCTTTTTTAGTTGTTTTTGTCTTCTGTGCATTTTGATTTTTATATGACCAAATGCATCAGTATTTTCCTAAAAGGCATCTGATTTTGATGACATTTTGAAAGGCCTTCTTCACACTGAGATTCAGGATATCCATATGTTTTCTTCCTGATACCTACCTTTCTTTTTCTCTCATTTTCCTTTGAATATTCACATTTATATTTTTAATATAATGGTTATGTGATTTAATGAAGACTCATTTTTTTCTTACTGGTTTAAAATGCCACTCTGCCCCGTATACTTGGGCTTATGTTTGAACTAGTTAGTCTCTTCCTTTGGCTGTCAATCTATTTCTGTCAACAGCATAGTATTTTAATAATTGCAAGGGACTTACAGTATATTTTAACATGTGGGAGGTATCCCCTCCCTTCTTATTCTTCTTTTGATTATTATTGAAAATACATTCTTCCAGAGGAATTTCAAAAACAATTAGGTCAAGTGGGAAAGCAACCAAACAAAGCAAATCTCAATGAGATTTTGATTGAGATTGCTTTGAGTTGCTCATTCATTTAGGGAGAGCTGGCATCTTTGCTGTACTGAGACTTCCTATCCAAGAATAAGGAGCATCATTTTCTTATTTTTTTCTGCCCAACTGATCAGGATTTCTGGAATGTGAACTGCTATCTCCCTTTCTCACAGAGTCTTGTAAGCCTTAAAGCTCTGGAGTGGAGGCATCAGCCCTTAGAGTGACCCAAGAGGGCATGCTGGGCTAGAATCCCAGTGACAGTTGGAACCAATTGCCAGGAAAGTCAAGTTCACTGGACTCAGAAGAGGCATACACAGAGACGGGATTTAAGAAAATCCTGTCCCAGAAATAAACATATCATTCTCTGGAGACATTACTACAGCCTAGATCTCAGTAAGAGGGGAAGGAAAGGACTTTACTGAACAAAGTGAAGGATCATTGATTTGGGGGCACCTCCTAGGGTAGGAAGCATCTCATTGCATCTTCTCACCAAGTCAAGTGGCAAGTGGTGGCAAGTGTTGCCCCTCATAACAAGGAAGGGGCATATAGTTCAATGACCTGCCCAAGGTCTTATAGTTAATGGGATTGAGCTTTTCAGCTAAGCCACTCTGATCATTAAAGGACCTAATAACTGCCCTGAAAACTCAGTCTGGGTGTAGGCGGAGACTGAAGCTGGGGTTGTCTCACCGAAGGGAGGAGGTAACTCCGGAGACCAGAGATGGGTACCAATAGGAAGAGCAGATACCCGAGGAAGATGCAGAGACAGGTGATTTGGCTGTGGCTGGTCTTCTGGCTCTGAACCCTGCGTTGAAGATAGACATTCTCTCTGTTCAGCTGGAAATACGAGTTTTGAAGCACAAGCAAGAAAAGAGGCAAGGCTTAGTGATGGTGGGGGAGACAGGAATCCCAGCAGGTGGAGCAGAAGAGTGAGAGAGGAGTTGCGTTTTTCATAACCTGAAAGCAGAGAGTGGAGCTGCTTCTGAGCCCTGTATCCCTGAAGATCCTGGAGGGAATTACAGACTAGGCAGGTGGCTGAACCCCGAGCTCAGGTCATGATCCAACCTGCCAGAATCCAGTGCCTTCCAGGCTGATCCTTTTAAACTCAAGGATGTTAGATGTACAGAGTAAGGCCTCCTTCTCACCTCAGAGGTGCATAGCCTGCCCAAGGTGCAGGTGGGACCCTGAATTTCTCTAACACCATTTTAGGTGGAAGTATTCCAATAAACAGAATCCAAATCTGAACACTTGGATTATAGCTATACTCACAAATCTTTTCTCTCTCTGGAACAAAACTACTCACCCACAACTTTAGCCACAATCCAGTGCCCTAACAATAACTTTTCTAATAAAAATATTTCATAATGTCACTCTGTACATAGAGGGAACAATGTGGACTCCTTAGCTGGACATTCAAGAACCTTCAAAATCTGGTCCTGAGTTCTTACCATACACTCTCTCCTCCCTACACTATACATCAGACAAGCAGACTTGTTTTTATTCAAATTCTCCATATCCCTGTGCCTCCAACGCTATGTCAATTTAACAACTGTTAGATTTCCAATATGTGCTAGACCCAAGTGAATCCAGTGAGTTACAATGCTGCCGCTGCCCCCAGTAACTCACACTCTGCTATGCCTTTGCTCACTCAGGCTAGAATCTCTTTCCTGGATTTGTGCTTCTTAATCTTTTATTTATACTTCTCTTAAGATACTTATCCTATGGTGTCTTACTGTTGGCTGTGCATCATGTGTGTCTTACCAGACTGAGTAAACCACCAGGGGGAAGAATCATCTCTTATCTAGCTTCAAAGCACAGAGTAGGGCACAAGATATGTGCTTCATTAAAAGAAGCAATTACTGATTTTTCTGCATGTAAATGTGCTGTGAGTGTTTGAGGTGTGCTTCTCTTATTTCCTCCAGGCTCCTGAGGCAGCCCCAAAATGTGGGATCATTTAGGCCTGGGTTTGCAGTCTGGCCCTGAAGCTGTTTGGATGCAGTGTTGAAATGAGGGTGGAGCTGCTAGGATAATCTAGTAACAATAGGCCTTGGACAAAATAATCTTTTATTACTTTTATTGCTTCTGAAAATACTTCTTCCCCTTCTTTGGCTTACCTCTTTTGACGTCTCTGCAGGAGACATGACACATTGCACCCAGCAGGACCTGGCAACAGTCAGAGCAAGTTGGAGGTTAGCTGTCACCTGAGAGCCACAATTCTTCAGTGTGTGAATATTCGCAGTGCCTCTTCTGAGAATGCTAGTGAGGTTTCTAGACAGTGGCAGAGGTTTTTCCTTTGTCCTGAAATTGTGGTCTGTGCCAAAAATTGGAAATAAAAGGCGCTAAGCACCCTTCATTTGAACTTCAGAGAGCTGCTGTCTGTTGGGGTCAGCTATATGCTGATGGGTTCTATTATTGAAAGGTGCTAATTTAAGAATCAGTTCTGCATCCACCCATTGTCTTCCAGGTAAGCTGAGAGAGAATGTTTTCTTTGCTCCCATGCAGGCAAGAGGGTGATGCAGGTAGAGACAGGTAGGTGAGTTCTTTCCCTGGTGGTCCCAACAGAGTTACTCTACCAGAATAGCAGGAAACACGGGCATTTTGCTCCCTGGTTGGCTATTGCTTAGTGGCTCCTGTGCTTCTGAATGGGGAAAAAGAGACCTGAAAAGACATGATGTCATGAAGGACACTGAAGCCGGATGCTCCCCATTCCTGTCACCCTTTCCAGTTCTCTGTTCCTGAGAGCACTGAGCAATAGATTCTGCATGTGCCCACTGGCCTTGAGCTGGTTTAGGCTTAGCTGCTGGGGGGTACATGAGTTCCCACAGGAATGCAGCATGCAGTGCACAGCTGAGGTCAGAACTTCCAAGGCAGTAAAGCTTAGGGGCTGTGCAGGCATAAACCTCACTCTTTGGGTGAAACACATTGGAGGAATAGCCAGCTCCCAAGGAACTCAGAAACAATGAGCTGGATTAGATCAGCCAGGAAGATGATTGTAACCTGGCCTTGTTCAGAGAGGAAAGTATTCAACTTCCCTTTTCTCTATTCCCTCCCTACCCCAATACACAAAGGAGTGGAGAAGCTAGTTAGTAGTAGAGGAAGGAGTGGGTGTCAGGAGCTGATCCTTGACATGTCTCGCCTCCATACCCTGCTTCCTAACTGCAGACTTGTTTTTATGCTGGGGAGGGAAGAAGAACTCTTAGCTGATTTGGAGGTGGGATTTTTAAAAATGAGTTAGACTGAATCTTAAATACCTTAAATGAGTTTGTTCTGATAGCCAATAACTGAAAGTGATGCTAATTTAGGGAATCTTGCCAAGATGCTGTCAAAGCAGCTATTACACAGGACAGAATAGTTCACCATAGCATGGTTGTTAAGTGGAGTTATAGGAAGAAAAAAATCATTTCGCAGTTATATGTTGAGGAGTAGAGATTTCAGGCAACCCAGTCACCCATATTGAGTCCCACTATAATTGCTACTATTAAGACAACCAGGATAGTTTTAATTGAGCCCCACAGTGGGCATTTCACATGGCTTCTCTGTTCTCATTAGAGGTTTGAGTATTGTCTGCTGCTCCTGTAGCAAATTATCTCAAACATTTTGGTTTAAAACAACACTTTTTTTTTATCTTCCAAGTCTGGGTATTGGAAGTCTGATGCGGGTCTTGCTGGGCTATCATCAAGGTGTTGGCAGGTCTGCATTCCCTTCTGGAGGTTCTAAGGGAGAATCCATTCCCTGGCCTTCTCTTGCTTCTAAAGGCTACTTGCATTCCTCGGCTTGTAGCCTCTTCCTCCTTCCTCAAAACCAGTAATGGTGGGTGGAGTCCTTCTCACACTGAGTCATTTTAACCTCCTCTTCTGCCTTCCCCTTCTACTCTTGTACTTTGTTCCCTAAATGTCACTGGGTCTGACATTTATCAGCCAAAATCAACCCTGGCTTTTAACCCAAAAACAAGTGTGGGTGACTGTGTTCTTCCTCCTCCCTGAAGTTGCCTTACAGGAATCAGTGTTCCTGGTCAGCTCCCTTAGTCCTTGGGATAATTCACCACATGTAGCACTTTTGAACCTATACTATCTTTCATTTCTATATAGTTACACTATGAAAATAGCAGATATTTCACATTACTATTACTTTTAGAAGTCATTCTCATCAAGTCATTTCTGTTTCTTATTTCTCTTTTCTTTTTTCTTTTTTGAGTTGGAGTCTCACTCTATCGCCCAGGTTGGAGGACAGTGGCACGCTCCCGGCCACTGCAGCCTAGACCTGCTGGGCTCAGGCGATCCTTCTGCCTCAGCCTTCTGAGTAGCTGGAACTACAGGTATGTGTCACCACGCCCAGCTAATTTTTTGATTTATTGTAGAGATAAGGTCTTGTCAAGTTGCCCGGGCTGGTCTTGAACCCGTGGGTTAAGGCAATCCTCTCATCTTGGCCTCCCAAAGTGCTGGGATTATAGGTGAGAGCCAATGTGCCTGGCCACTTCTGTTTATTATTTAATTTAAACAACCAATTCTTTTAATTTATCTGGAATTTATTTGGTGTCTGATGGAAGGAGATGATTTGAATTTATTTTCCACTCTTTCTTCACAAAAATTCAACTAGAGATCCCAACCGTCTTTAGTCTATAACAGCATTTGACCATGTATTACACTCCTCTATATTCTAGGCATTGTTTTTGACCTTAGTGTACTTGCCATTTTTCTATTTTTGGCACCAGTGCCATACATTTTCAGTTACTGAAGTTATAAAATGTGTTTTAAAATAGGACAGAACAAGTGTCCCTTTTGCTTACAAGTCAGCTAGTCTCAGCTATTTATTCTTCTAAGGAGACTTTAGAATGATTTTAAATTGACATTTAATTATATATAAAATTAACCAGAGAATAATTGACATCTTTATAATATTTGATTTTGTTACCCAGGAACATTGTATTTTTCTCCTTGTACCTACGTCTTCTTTATATCTTTCAAAATTTTTTTTCATATAGCTCTCATACTTGTTTTAAAGGGTTGCTTTTATTTTATTTTATTTCTATTTGCTATATTTTTCAAATATGTTTTCTGACTAATTATTTATAGTATATAAGAAAATTAATGAGCATTACATTTTTGACCAATTTTCACCAATCTTACCTCTCAACATAGATATAAAAATCTTTATGCGCTCTCAAAAAATGATAAATGTAGCTCTTAATTTCTGCTGCTAGTGCTGATTTCTTATTGAATGGGGAAAAATTTCTAAAACAAAACAGTGGTCAAAGATCAAGAGTGTCCTTTCCTCACTCTTAATTTTAATAGATATTTATTGTTAAGAGCAATGATGTTGAGACTAAGATAGTAAACCTTCCTCAAATTAAAGATTTTTTTCTCAGTTATTACATAATGAAATATTTTATCTTTAAGATGATGTTATTTTTAAATGCATCTATTTAGATGACTTTTTTTCCCTTATATATTGATATAATTATAAAGTATCTGCAGGTTTTTTAATGCTAAACTATACTTAAACTCCTGGCCAACAAAACAAAACAAAACAAAAACTTGAGTGGTGATTGCTTTAATATATGTTAAATATGGATTACTAGAATTCATTGGAGATTTTTATGTTCAGAGGTAAGATTGGTGAGATGAACTGGAAGAAGGTTGACTGCTTGGACATGCCTCTGAGCTTGATGTCTGTGGTGGATGGGGGACATAGAAGGTGCAGAGAGGGACCCAGAAAAATTGAGAATGAAGACAGAAGACAAATTTCACTCTTCATTGTAGCCTCTCTCATTATGACTCATTGGGGTCTTCTCAGCAATCCAGAATAGTCCAAATAAAAAATCAGTAAACTTCCCTGAAACTTGATTTTTATAAGACTGCCTGGTAAGCAAGAGTCTCTGTTAAGTGAAGTGCTACATATTGTTTTAAGATAGCTATCATTCATCAAGTTCATTTTTGTATATAAAAATGACCAGGCTGCTCACTACTCCATTATGTAACACAAGCTTATTATAATTTTCCTATTAAATTGCCTTATTAGCATTTGATTACACAAATATTCTCTTGAGATTTTATTATGCTTGAATGTGAGAGCATTAAAATTGCATTCCTTAGAAACAATGTAAGATTCAAATTAGGCTTCCCCAGTGAGTTTAAATTGAGAGGTTTCATTGTACTTTTTTCCAAATTTATCAGGGTTTCTCTCTGTACTTTTTTTTTTTTTTACACATTCTAGGCATTGTTTCCACAAGCAAATGAAGGTTGTATGATCTTTCCTTTTTTTTTTGTACTATATACCTTCTTGCTTTCTGAGGCTTAGAATCTATTTGTGATGTCACTAGGTGAAAGAAAATAATGGAGGTGGAATTCTTTTTCTCAAAAGATAATATCATAAATAGCTATTGCTCACCTACCCACCCACTTTCCCAGAAGAGGAGTGATGACTGCGTTCTTCTGTGGCCCTTTGGTTTTAATTAGAAGATTGATGTAGGTGAGGGATACAGGGCTGGTGACAGCTGAGTCCTCCGTTTAGAAAACCTTCCACATGTAATCCACTAAGAGCACAGCTGAACTTCCCTCAGGGAAAGGAGATGTGACCTTTTCATTTCCCACCTGAATTCTGCTCCCCTCACCCCCTAACAGTTTCCTACTGGTCTTCCTGCCTCTAGCCTGTTCCTCTCACTTTGCCAATCCTTAGTCCAGGCTGCTTCCAGAATGAGCTACTTAAAAAGGAAAATTCCATGGAGCCATCCTACTTAAAACTCTTCACTGGCTTTTCATCACTTTCTGGAGTTGAACTCCCACAGAGGTTCATGTCTCCAGGATTTAGCCCATTCATAGGGTGGCACTTTCACTGCCTGATAGACACTTGAGGACCAAGCAAAAGAGATTTTTGTGCTTCTCAAGGTAGCTTCTAGTGTACAACCTGTAGTTTCATACCTCCCCATTGCAAGGAAAACACCTTTCTCTCAAATTTCTTTCCTTCTCTGCCGCCCACCTCCACCACACATTTTCCTACACATCCTTTAAGACTCAGCTCTTATAGAAAACTTGACTCCCAGGCTGGGTTGAGTGTTCTTCCCCTATGCTCTCTCAAGACCCTGAGCATGACTCCAACAAGGCAGTAACCACAGGCTATTGAAATCACTTAGAATAGCCTTGTAACATCCCTAGGAGCTTTTAGAGTAGGGACTGTATCTATCTATCTATCTGTCTGTCTATCTATCTATCTATCTATCTATCTATCTAACTATCTATCTATTTATCTATCTACTTATTGAGTTGGGGTCTCTCTCTGTTGCCCATTCTGGAGTGCAGTGGCACACTCGCCACCCCAGCATCGACTTGCTGGGCTCCGGCGATCCTTCCGCCTCAGGCTTCCAAGTAGCCAGAACTACAGGTGCGTGCTACCATGCCTGGCTCATTTTTTATTTATTGCAGAGATGAGGTCTTGCCAAGTTGCCCAGGCTGGTCTCGTACTCGTGGGCTGAGGCAACCACTCCACTCAGCCTCCCAAAGTGCTGGAATTACGGGTTGAGCCACTGAGCCCAGCCTATTTATTTATTTTTTAACTAAAACAAATTTATCTTTGAATACCTAGTGTCTAGTACAGTTTCTGATCATAGTACATACCCAATAATTGTTTTCTCAGTGAATGAATATGTTACCTTCATTTCTCAGGTGGAAAAATGTACAAGTAGGGAGGCAGTTGAAGCAGTACAAGGAGTGAACACTGGATGGGGAGTCAGAACAGTGGTTTCTAATGTTGTTTGTGATCTGATTTCTCTGCCTTCTCATCTCGAAGCTGCCTTTTCTAAAAAGGCAAAGATGGGAAAATTGATGGGTCATGCTGGCATTGAATGCTCACACTTTCCCACCAAAGTACCTTTAAGAACAGGTTTGGGGGACTGCTGAATTTGAAGTTTCACATTTGAGTTAACATTTATGTACAATTTGTGTTATACCCCCTAATATCTCTTCTTTTAGAAAGGGAAACCTTTACAAAACTCACCCATCAGGTAACATACTCATTCACCCTTCAATCTTTGGGTGAAATTAGCATTCTGAGAAGATGGACCTTTGTTACCCTCTGCCTATGCCTGGCTCTCTACCTGGCTCTCTGGGTAACAGAGACAGATAAAAGAAAGTGAAGAACACTGATTCTGGAACCAAATCTGGTTCTAGTCCTTGTTAGGTGTGTTACTTCAGTTAAATTGCTTAACCTTTTTGGGCACTGGTAATCTCCTCTGTAAAACCTGCATGATGACAACCTGTGGGGGTCTCCTCATAGGAGTCCATGAAGCAACCTGGGAGAACCCCTGGCATGCTATACTCAGTGACTGTTCAGTATTCAGTTCTCTTTCTTCACTCTTGACTCTCAGGTTCTCTTTACAAGACTCTCCATCAATCCCCTAACCACAATTCACTTGGTCATGAGAGAAAGATTATAAGTAGTAGTAGGTATAAAGTGCTGGGAGAATTTGGGGATGATTTATAGGAAACACAAGCACTTTGAGTCATTCCTGCCTCTGCTCCTTTACCTAAACCCACTGGCCTAATTCACGTAACTCCCCATGTGTAAATTGGGATAATTAAGCCATCCTTGTAGAGCTTCAGTGAGGATTAAACCAACTATCATATGTAAAAATCTAGCAGAGTGCTTATCACATATTAGGTACTCACTTGTGGGAAATAGTGTTATTATTACTCTTCCAATAATGGATTATTGAGGGCCTACTTTCATAGAACCTGGATAGAGGAGGTAGAGTAATACTCCCCACTCAAAGTTGGGGAGCATTCAAATTCCTGAAATCTATGAATGTGTTACTTTACATGGCAAAAGGGACTGCAGATGTGATTCAGTTAAGGACCTGGAAATGTGGGTATTATTTATGAATTATCCAGATAAATCCAATGTAATCATAAGGTACCTTAAAAAGAGTCAGAGAAGAGGACACATGACAGCATAAGTGAAAGGAGGCAGAGATTTAAGATGCTATGCTTTTGGATTTGAAGATGGAGAAGGGATTTTGAGCCTTGGAATGAGAACAACCTCCAGAAGGTAGAAAAAGCGAGGGAATGAATTATTCCCTAGAACCTCCAGAAGAAAGACAACCATGTTAGCAGTCTGGTTTTGCCCAGTTAAATCTATTTCAGACTTCTGACATCCAGAACTGTAAGATAATAAATCTGTGTTGTTTTAAGCTATGTAGTTTGTAGTAATTTGTTACTGCAGCAGTTGGAAGCTAATACACCAGGTGACTACATCCTTGATCACAGACAGTGAAAATAACAATGAAACTCCTCCTTCGATCACCAAGCATCATGATAATAGTTGTTCTCCTCATATGTTCCTTAACCCCTCTCCCTGTATTACTTCCCCAGGTTACCTCTGCTTTCTAGAGCAGGAAGGGTGCTGCCATGCCTGAAATGTGACACTGGGAACCACACCTATTCTTCTCTGCAGAAAGGTAGATGGAAAAGGTGTAGAGAGAGGTGTGTTTGTGTAGACAAAGGCATCTCAAGATTAGAAAACTAGCACATGATGGGGGCAATAATTCAGCTCTGCTCAGCTCCCGAATGTCCAACCTAACAAGCTGAGGATGAACTGCAGTTGTCATGGAAACAGCATCTCTTGTTCTGCTTACTGCTTTCTTAGTGAAGTTCTGCCTGCATTGTATGATGTGGTCACCTCCCAGCACTTGGCAGCATGACACTCTGACAGAGTCTTGCATACTGTTGTTTCTTGTCTTTCTAAGGTAACTGCATGGACTCTAGAAGTTGGGAAATAAGTTTGGCTGACAACAAGGATGAGAGAACTCAAGTTACAGTGAAAAGAGCACTAGACTCAAGATTTGTTACAGTCCTTTCCCACTTGAGTCCCAGTTTCCTCTTTTGTCTGATGAACAGGGGGTTGGCCAGAATGACTTCTGAGAGCCCTTCTCACATCTATGAAATTAAGTTCACAAGGAGACCATAAACTTAGACTAAAGAACAGAATAGGGCTTAAAAAATGTCCAGGTGCCGGGCTCGGTGGCTCAGCCTATAATCCTGTGCCTTTGGGAGGCTGAGGTGAGTGGATTGCCTGAGCCAGCGGGTTCGAGACCCGCCTGGGCAAGCAAGACCTCATCTCTACAATAAATCAAAAAATTAGCCGGGCGTGGTAGCGCGCGCCTGTAGTTCCAGCTACTTGGAAGGC
>CAUYQG010211702.1:0-12247 GCA_963574415.1 Tarsius wallacei | reverse complement strand
GACCTTGAACAATTATCATAATACTATAATAAAGGGATTGGCAGTAGTGGGAAACTGCCAGGGAAGTGGGGGGCACATCTCATCAGCAAGGGTACCTGCATCACGAACATCTGTATACCTAACCCTGAATTGTACTCCACATCTTTAATAAAGAAGGAAAAAATAAAATAAATAAAACATATATATATATATATATTTGTTTACATTTATACACCTTTCCCTCTGAGAATTCTGCAAGGACACCCTGCTTCTAAAATTTTATTTCCAAAAATTTTCTATATGTTTGGCACCTTGAGATAATGAGTACTTTACATTATCTTTTTAAACTTTGCAATAACTCCACCAGCTGAATATTATTATCATCATTGTGTGGATGAGAAAGTTGGGATCTAGAGAGTAGTTAACTTTATTCAGTGTTCCATGACTGTGATGACAGGGCCAGTTTTACTTAACTCTACTCATACAGGCTCAACTATCATACCTGTGGCTTCTCAGTATTTGTATGTAATAACTTATGAAGGAATTTTGATCCTGAAAGTGTTATTCAATGAAAGATAATGCTGATTGCATTAATACGTATAACAGTTAAGCAATCTGTTTCCCCTTGCCTTTTTGTTTAAAAATAACAATTTTCTCAAAAATTCATCCTTTGAATAATTATTTTGGTGACTTATTATGTTTATCAGCTTTTTTTTTGCTTATACTGGGGCTATCTGACTTGAATTTATTTTAAGATTCCGCAGATAAGGCCAAACAGTGAGAAAAGGAGAATAAACTTGCATTTTTATCCCCAATCATTTCAAAAGTATTTGAGCATACATTCTCAGATCTCCAGTTTACTTGTGACACTTGGAGGACATTTCAAGTGTGTAGGATGTTAATTGCCCATCACAGGCTTGGCAAAACTCCACAATGGCTAGACTACTAGAGTAGCCTATGAGGGAAACCCTTTTCCTGAACAGTGTTGCTTACTGCTGTACAGGTGATTTTCAGCTATATAATTATTTCCATCAAGGCTTTAATTTGGATAATTTTACCCTTCAAGCTTCCTTATTCTCCAAATATACACTGTTTGTTAATGTGCCTTTAAATTTATAAATAACCTCTGACTACCATTCTTCAGGTTAAAATTAAGTACATTTCAGGATAAATGAATCATACCAGCATCTGATGTCAGGTTTGCACTTGCTCTTTGTTATTGTGTAAACTACACTAAGAAATTAAATTTGCCTGGCTTAAGTTTTATAGCTTAAATATGAGTTCTAATATTATCTTAATTAGTGAAGAAAAATGAATCTAGAAGCAATATATTGATTCAAACACACATTGCTGTTTTATGGAGCGATTGCATTATAAGTATTCTGTTTTTCAACTTCTACACTACCTGAGCAACTATTGATGTTCTAGAATTTCACTTTGTGTAACCGAAATCCCAGGGAGAAGTGACTTGCTTCTCTGAGTCTTTGTAACATTTTTGAAGTGGTTTCAATTCTTTATATTTGAATCATGACACTGAGCTGCATTTTCTACTTTTGATCACAAGAGGAAAAGTGGTATCTATGGCAACAGAAAAGTGGAAGTGTGGTTGGTTCCCAACAGGGTTTTCATGTGACAGAAATGACAGCCATCTTTGTTAAGTAATGCTATGTTAAGATGCTATCTTTTGTGTCAAATTTACTGTGATATCCAAAACTGGGGAATTACAACTTGAAAGAAAAAGATATCTCTGCAATTAAAGTGTATATTATAGAGTCTTTAAACCGAGTTTCTGTGACCTGCCTTTCAGTTCAGTTTTGATTTGTAAAGCAGCATGGTCTAGTGTTTCAAATGCATGATTGGCTAATTAAAAGATGTCAGCATTGAGATGTGACCCACTATATTTTTTATAAAAGTGACTATAATTGCAATATGAGGGTAACTTTAAATTCTTTCTATTTCAAATTATTATAAAAGTAAAAATTTGAAGTTATTCAAAAGTTGTGGTTAGTAAAATTTCACTAATATTATCAGTCTTCTCTTTTCCCCCTTTTATCTTAAAAGAAAAAGAGTGACTATTAACTTCCTCAGCAACCTCCATTCCCACCACCATATATATACAAACCATATATTATACATGTTTTTTAAGGTTTGGTTGTGATTGTTTTTTATAGCTGCAAAAAATATACACATAATATAAAGTTTATCAGTTTTTAAATGTACTGTTTGGTGACATGAAGTATTACTGTATTAAGTATTAATACATTTACTTTGTTTTGCCACCACCACCACGCAGACATAGGATGCTGTTTTTATCTGGTAGAACTTAAACTTTGTCTAGGTTAAATAATAATTATCTTTTCTATTCTTTCCCCATCCTCTAGCAACCACCAATCAATTTTTTTTGTCTTTATGACTGACTACTCAAAGCAGGTAATGTAAGTGGAAGCATACAGTGTTTGTCCTTTTGTGATTGGTCTATTTCATTTAGCAGAATGTTCTTAACAGCCATCAATGTTATAGCATGTGTCAAAATATACTTCTTTTTTATTGAATAATATTTCATTGTATGTATGTACCATATTTTGTTTATCCATTTATTCACTGAAGGACACTTAGGCAACTTCTACCTTTTGACTATTGCTAATAATGCTGCTGTTAACATGAGTATACAGATACCTCTTCTGTTTTCAATTATTTGGGGTGTATACCCAGAAATGAAGTTGCTGTGTCATATGGTAATTCTATTTTTGCACTTTTCCATAGCTACTACACCATTTTATAATCCTACAAATGAGTGTAAAAAGGTTCCATTTTCCCCATATTTTTGCCTACACTTGTTTTCTGTATGCACCACACTTGAAAATGTATTTCAGTATTTGGATGATGCAATAGTTGAATATGTGGTTTTTGACACCAATGTGTACAAAACCTAGATCTATATGACACTGGGAAGCATTTAACTTCTTTGAACTGGTTTGCCATGTATGCATAAGGATGACTGTACATACTGTCTGAATATATTTTTTAATGAGAGGCAAATCGGATAGTGGATTTAAAATAATTTATACAATGATTGTCATTTATTTAACTTTTAATATAGGCTACATATAAGAGTCAATAATTTCTCAACAGTACTATTAGCTAATATTATAGCTATTTTAAAGACGAATTTCGGAGAGGTTTAGTAAGAAGCCCAATGTCATGGACCTAATAAATAGTGAAACTCTTTGGACAAGGACCATGTTTTGTCTACTTTGCTTATAATTCTGTAAGTGAAGGCACACAAGATTAATGTATGAAGATCTCAATTCCACACAACGGAAAACCACAAGAGATAACTGGATTTTTTTTTTTTTTTTGAGTTGAAATCTCACTCTGTCGTCCAGACTGGAGTGCAGTGGTCGCTTCCGGCCACTGCAGCCTCGACCTGCTGGGCTCCAGCGATCCTTCGGCCTCAGCCTTCCAAGTAGCTGGAACTACAGGCGCATGCTACCACGCCCGACTAATTTTTGACTTATTGTAGAGATGAGGTCTCGCCAAATTGCCCAGGCGGGTCTCGAACTCGCAGCCTCAGGCAATCCATTCACCTCAGCCTCCCAAAGGGCTGAGCCACCGAGCCAGGCTGGATTTTTTATTTCATCCAAATCATTTACAATTTCAAAGTCTCAGCTTCTCCATTATCATTGCCATGAAGAGTTAATGATCATCCTCTTAATTATGGATTTTTTCCCATTTTCTGTATCATTTTTTGTATTAAAATCAGTTCATCAAATATTTGTTACTTATTTTTGTCTCTTTTACTGCATTATCAGATCCATAAGGACAGAAATCATTTACATATTTCCTTCTTCCCTTTTCTTTACTTTGTACTAACATTATCATTATTTATATTTAAAATTTGCTGGTAATAATATTTGACTGGTCCTAATAAACCCTATTGTTTTTATAATATTTGCATTTTGTTAAGAGACCACTAGTAGAATTAATGCTTATAAGTAGGAAGAGAAATTTTACTGATTATCTTGTCTTTCCCTAAATTGACATTATGAGACAAGTATTATCATTTCACCACTACATGGACCTTTTATACTTACAGAGGCCAGGTTAATTTAGTGATTTGAATAGGTATGAGACAAAAAGTTTGCTTTCCAGCGATAAAGTTCAATGTTCTGTTTATTTACACTAGCTGTTCCTGAGGTTGAAACTGCCCATATTACAATTTTAAGAAGTTCCACCTTACTCAGTGGCATCTGTTGTTGTGAAATCACCTTTCCCGAGGCTTACTTTACACACATACCCTACAAAATAAGCTCAGGAAACATGAATATATATCTATCTCTCACACACACATATATAACACACACATATATATATGTAATGCACACACATACATATGTTTCAGACACATACCACTGTCACACTAGATGGGCTCTGAAATTAGATAAACCTAGATAGGAATAGCAACTCCAAAAATTTCTAGGTATATTATATTTGAAAAGTGTATTAAACTTCTATAAATTTTATTTTAATTTTATTAAAAAAGAATAATTGTATCCATAGAATTGCAAAGATTCAAAGTAATATCACATACAAAATACTCAGGGCAATATCAACCATACAATAAGCTCAAAATAAATGTTAGTAATTCAAATAGTTATTATGATTGCTTTGAGGTAATATTTTTCTCCAAATCTAGTCTTCTACATCTGTAGTTTGAATTGTGCTAGCATTTTCTAAGCCCAAATTCTTTAAATAAAGCATAATGATTTTGCTGGAATATGAATGTCTATAGTTTTGCTACTATAGTACTGCTGCTATTACTACTGCTACTTGGTTTTTCCATGTTGAGGACAACTGAGGGAGTGAGGAAGTCTTGTGGCAACTGAGAGCCCAACCACCCTAGTCCACTGTGGGTCAATACAAGTTCCAAAATCAATCATAACACAGAACTCCAAGAGTGGAGATAATTCAAGGCTCAAAGTATAAGAAGTAAAAGTTTATCTTCATGAAAGAAGAGGTGACATTTTTGAAAATATAAATGTATACTTTTTATTACTTATGAATTTTAAGATTTACAAATGGTATGAAGGAAATGTTATATGTTATAAACACACACATATATAGGATTAAGGCAAAAACTATGGATTCAAAACTATATCAACTTTTTGAGGATTATTTACTGAAAAGCTATACTTTATTAATAATTTATAAAAGGTATTTTTATTGGAGAAAAAATAGAGTAAGGCAGAAAACCTCTATAAACTGCCTCTATAAAATATTTAGAGATTGATCCAACTCTCAATTATCTAATTTTAAAGAAGAAATGATTGAAAATACTTCTTTTGTAATGGCAATATTTTTCATCAAGAATCATTTGACATAATAAATTAAGATGTAGAATTTACAATTGAATCCCACCAATACACAATATATGCGCTAATAGATTATCCATAATATTAAACAATCAGACTTAGCATATTAAAAATGACTATACATTCTTACACATACAATTAAACTAACAAATATAGACTTTGAAGATTCTCATTTATAACTTAACTGATAATAATATTTCTGCTACTTTAACAAAGTGTCAAATTCTACATCAAAAATTCACAATCAATCTAATTTAGTCACACATAAATATATTTTCATAATATATAGAGATTCTAACTAAGTGTTAAGAAAACCAAACATTTAAAACTGAGCTGGAGGCATAAAATATTTGAAATAGTCAACAAAAACTAGCAAGAATTATTTTCAGTATCTAATTATTTTTTATTTTATTTAAATATCACAAGGTTTATAAGTTTTCTACTGAGTTTTGGCTCCTCATCTATTGATCTGCTAGGCAGAATGAAGAAGTAAAAAGTTTTTAAAAAGTGATTTTTTTAAATGAAAAAGTTCCAATGAATTAGAGAAGAACACTTATATAGCTATAACTTCCTCAGTCACTTGGGATCAAACACAGAATCCACAAGCAGCTGCACAGCGCAGATGAACAATTTTGTTCTCCACAATTACCTTGATTGTAGATAATCTGATTTGGACTGTTCTCCCTGTACGTGCGTGCATGCGTGCATGTGTTTGTGTGTGTGTGTATGTGTGTATCTAATCTTATACAAGACTTGATGCCTTTGGTGGCTGAATTAGGTCAAAATACAAAAGACAAAATAGCTAATAAGTAAGAAACATTATCAAGATTTAAAACCCACAATTGTACTCTATTTCTCCAAAACTAGAGCTTTGATGAAAATTGTTTATTCTATGGCTAAGTTCTTATCTGGAAGGCATGCATCTTCTGGGCTTTGAAGATTTTTACCATAGTCTTAGAAATAAAAAATTGAGCAAATTGCAGTGCTTTTCTGTAATTTTGTAAAACAGGGTGTTTCAAGATAAATTATACCAGTGGACTGTATCTGTCTTGTACCACAAAACACATGTAAAATACCTGTAATTTAGTCATTTCAAGGCATGCATGAAAAAGGTAATAAACACAAACACAGACATCCTAGTTTGCAGACATGCAGACTTCACAAGTTAGAAAGATCTCAGGCTTACTAAATATCAAAGATGAAATCTGTACTCTACACCAAACTACTGAAAATTGCCTTCAAATTTAAGGTGCAATTTATTTCAAA
This sequence comes from Tarsius wallacei, assembly GCA_963574415.1. Taxonomy (NCBI): domain Eukaryota; kingdom Metazoa; phylum Chordata; class Mammalia; order Primates; family Tarsiidae; genus Tarsius; species Tarsius wallacei. The sequence continues at coordinate 5,630 of CAUYQG010211702.1, read as the reverse complement.
TGGGGTAAAGTTGTAGCTGGAAGCATTGAAGCAGAAAGAGCTACACCTAGATTTATTATTATATTTACAATACAAACTAACATACACATATGTACCAACAATATATATGCAAAATGATATTTGCCATTATTTAGTTTTTAATGGCTTAACAATTTTAATATGCAATTTATGTCAAAATCTTTATTTCAAAACATATTTTGGCCTTCAGAACTTTCTGAATTCCAGATAGTCTTAAGATATTTTGGGATGCTTGGAAATATTTAAATTTGGTTCACAACGCTAAATTATAAGACTCTCCTGTTTTTTGTAGTAAACTAAATTCAATAATAACATATTATTCTTATAAATTGAACTAACATTTTTTTCCTCTTTCAATCGACTAATAGTAACTGTGCTCTAGCTTTTTAAAGAAATGTATGTAACCTTAGACATAAAGGACTTGCAAAAGAATTAATAAATCAGGTAAAACTATATCTTCAGTATTCAGGTTTCATTAATTTTTTTCATGAAAACAAATGTTTGGGTTTTTTTTATAAAGTACATAGACCAATCCTTCCATGCTCATTTTCCTGAGATTGTGAACCAAGATTTGGTAGTTTGAATAATATTATTTTTCTCACAATTTTTTTGCAACAGATACATCTAAAAGGGGTTTTAAAGAAAGGGTTCATGGCCGGGCTTGGTGGCTCAGTCTGTAATCCCAGCTTTTAGGGAGGCCAAGGCGAGTGAATTGCCTGAGTCCGAGGGTTCGAGACCCATCCGGGCAACTTGGCAAGACCTCATCCTCTACAATAAATCAAAAATTAGCTGGGCGTGGTAGCGTGTGCCTGTAGTTCCAACTACTTGGAAGGCTGAGGAGGAAGGATCGCCGGAGCCCAACAGGTCGAGGCTACGCTGGCTGGGAGCATGCCACTGCACTCCAGTCTGGGTGACAGAGTGAGACTCTATCTCAAAAAAAAGAAAAAAACAAAAAGTTCACAATCATAATATGTACACAATTTTAATATGTGAATGAAATATTGAGCAACATCTCGGGAAAGTAAACTTTTTATCTTTTACATATTCAAAAGACTAAGTGAACTTGGCCACTCAATTGACCTCTCTGTAAGTGAGAATTCTAAGTAACAATGCAATAATAGTACTTGTCCTACCCAAGCCCATTTAGGGACAGACATAAGTAATCAGTATACTTCATCTTTTGGTAAAATGTAAAAGAGTAGATGATGTTTTATTTAGGAAGTGAAAATGATGATTCAGGGTAAAATTGAAGAACTTCTGACTGGAGTCAACTTACTGTTTCTGACATTTGTATTTCTCTTATGACTTGCGTACTTATGTGCAGAGTTCTGTCTTTTCCTCACAGCCTTATATTCATTGCCATGCTTCTTATTTTAGCCTCAGAATAGCTTCTCCACGTATACTTACACTTCCACAAGGCCGGCTTGATGGGCTTGTGACCTGTGATTTTGGATAGGACCTACAATTCAGAAAGATCTTATGCTTGGTGTAACGTTGTTATCATTTTGAAATTCTTGATAATATAATACTTAACTCTGTGGTTTGTTAGTGAGAACCAGTGAGACAAAAGAATATGCAGATAAGCAGAGGAGATGTGTACACCCTGCATGTCCACAGCAATTCTGGTTGTGTCATTTGTATAAAGCATTTACAATGCTTATGAACACAGAATTCCAGGGGACTCATAACTGGAGTTCAGGAAGCTCAGAGGACAAGTAAGCATGCTGCATTTCCACTAGGTATTTGTGGGGGCACTAACAAGAGGCCATCTTTATTATTTTGAAGGCAGAAAGATGGCAATGGCCTTATTAAAAGCCCAAACCAACTAATCCTATCATATTTTTCTTGTGCTGTCTCCCCATATTAGCTAACACTTAAGTTGAAAACATTGACAAAGAAGAAAAGGAAAGGATAGGCAACCCGTAGCTCCTTTTTCTTTCAATTGTTTTTTCTCACTCATTGATGGAATACATGTGTACCAAGTGAAATAAAACCAGTGGAATTAGCTCTGGACAACTATTTTTATTGAGTAAGAATAAAATATATATGTAAGCATAAGGAAAATAAATTGTACAATTCCAGTGATTCTGTATATGAGTTAAGTGTTCTTATCTTTATAGTTAAAACTGGCTCTATATAGTATAAAGATGAAGAAATAAATCTATGCCAATAATTTTAACTTTTAATGTTTCTTTACTTGTAACAACATTAAATAACAGAATACACGATGACAAAATACTCTTTCTTTTAAGAGAGAGTCTGTGGAAGAGAGAAAATTTAATAATATAACAGTGTTTTTTCATGTTTTTTGAACAAGGGACTCTGAATTTTAATTTTTTATTTGGTCCCGCAAATTATGTGGCTGATTATGTATTTTCTAATAGTAGCAAATATGTATTGAGTGCTTATAACGTGTCTACGTAGGTCTAAGTACTTGGGAGGAGTGGGAGACAAAGCATCTTATAAACCCTTCATTTAGGTGATAATATCTTTGGTTACTAGGGGAGAAATTGAAGCTCAATATCACAAAACAGGTGAAAAAAAAAAAAGCCAGAATATAATCTTAAATCATCCTGAATGTAATTCTTATACTTCTTCCAATCTACAGCATCCAAGTCATTGACCTTCCAAACTGGGACACTTGGGACAAGGAACACGGGATAATATCAATAAATAAACCATCCAGGACTGTTGACATAAACTGGTTGTATGGGAAAAACCAGGATGTGTGGACAGCCGTTGATTTCTTTTATGCTTCCCACTATAACTGTAGGAGTGCAGGTCTTGTTCAGCACTTGATAGATGCTCTATAGATTATTTTTAAATAAACAATTTTTGCCTTGTATATCCTACATATCATATGGTTAACACTTTTAGCAATGTGAAATATTAATCAAGTTAAATAAGTATGTACATTGAAAAATTAAATATAATTGCAATATATTTTATTTTATTTTACTTAGCTTTATGCCTGATAAATTTCAGATATGATTTTAAACTTAATATGATATCAGGATAAAAACAGAGAGGAAAAATAAAAACTTTCTAATCTTCATGTGTTTACAAGTTTTGGAGTATCATTACTTAAAAAGGTTTTTTATAGGATTTAACTTTTATTTGATGTTATGCCAATATACAAAGTCAGATTCAGATTTGTCAATTAATTGGGGAATTTAATCCACCAACCAATCTGCACTGTTCTAGAGAAAAGAGTTTTAGAGTATTTATGATACTTGAACACTGAAGAGCAAATCACTTGAATCTCTGTCTTATTATGAATTTAGTTTTAGATTCTTTACTACTTTCAGACAGAAAGTATCTTGTCAAGTTCATCAATGTATTCGACACAGTAATCAGTACAGGGATCAGGACAAAATAAGGGCTTAATCAATATTTAGACATGAAATTAGATATCAGAACATTTAGGACAACTATAAATACAGTTCTAAAAGTTACTATCAAGTAACGTATTTTTAAAAGGATAATGGTTTGGGGAAGAATTAGGATACTTTCTTGATAATAAAGGATGTTATTCTCATAATCCAGAGGAGGGAGACAGAAGTTATATACCTTTCTAAATGGAGCTTACAATATATTTTAAAATTTAATGCATTTATTTTAAAGAAATTTGGATGCTAATTAAAATTTCTCGAGACAGTGTTTAAAGCATGGTTCTTTCTTTTCATTCTATTTCTATCTCTTGCCCCAAAGTTACTGAATGAGAAAACTTTACGTCCTTCACTTTGCTGATTACCATTTCTGGGAACATTGCCTTTGAATGCAGGACATGGAGAAGTGACATCTCACTGCTGGATGTGCTGATTCACTGGCACTAATTTGTCATTTTCAGAAGCGTTCACTCTCACAGATATTTCAGCATGGCAGATTCGTAGGTCGAAGGGTAAAAGCAGGTTACCTATGGATAGAAGCAGATAATGGGCATTTTATTACCCAGACATCTCTCATTTTAAAGCTGCTATTCTCAAGGATTAGACAGCTGACCTCCAGTCATGATTTTGATTCCATAAATTGAAATTGGTTGCAATACTATTCATTGCTCACATATGATTATGCATGAAGTTAATGTTATGTGATTTTCCAACTGAGGTGATTTCTTAACCTTTTCACTGCCTACTTCTCTTATGTCCACTGTATTTAAGTTCCCATAAGAATCTGCTAAATTCCATAGAATTCCTGAGTAATAATTAATGAGCACATATGACTTCGTTATTTTAAGGATTCAAAATGATCAATTTATAATGTCATTTTGACAGTTAAGCACTTGGCGAGGTACCGAGTGGTACCTATTTTTCCCACCTGGTAAAGTATAACTAATTATGGTAACAAAATTACAGTAGTTATTGCAGGATAAAACCCTTCTATGGTCTCTATTGTTCTAAATATTCAAATATACTAATTAATTGAGGAAATGTACAGTGTTAAGGATGAACAAAACAAGTGCACAAATAATTATCACACAAGTAATTTTGCATTAAGGACATAAAAGCATGTACAAAAATGACATCGAAGTTTGGAGAGATAATTACTCCTAGCCACTATAATGCTATAATCAAGAAAAGCTACACGTTGTGTGGGGGTGAAGAGCATTTGCTTATTGGATATCTTCTATATGCTACTATTGTGCTACATATATTAGGAGGCTCCAAAAAAACATTAACTTATCTCTCAAAGAAGTTTGGAAAACAAAACTCGTGCAAAACACTTAATTAGTGAACTAATACAATATTTAATTTTAAAAACATATTATACATGCATATATATGCATATATACATACATATATAAATGTACCTTTTTATTTTTTTTATTTTTATTTTTTTATTTAAACATATTTTTATTTTAAAACTGTGGGGTTCAGTTAAGGGTTAGGTATACAAATATGCATCATTCAGGCACCCTTGTTGATAAGGGGTGTCTCTCCGTAAATGTACGTAAATATACACACACACAGAGGAGGGGGGAATGCAAACAAAAAAATATGAATTATTTTTTGGATGGAAGGGTCCTTGTAGTGTAGGCTTCCCTGATAGGTAAGTGTTCTAGGAACCTATTGGTATCAATGTTGTGAGATGCTGGCTGCCTTCCGCATCAGCGAATAGTTTTTGGAGATTCTTTCAACGTGTTGGCCCAATTCATAATGTGGGATTTACAAGTGCAACTGCTCACACCGCGAGTGTTCGGAAGTTTTTTACCAATGTTCGGAAGTTTTTTACCAAAAAGCGGCATGACTCCTGTGCCCCTCCTCCCCCTACTTACCCGATCTCCGTAGGAGCGACTTACCTTTGTTTCCCTGATGAAAAGTCCTAAAAGGGAAATGTTTTGCTGATATGGAATCGGTGAAACAAAACAAAACAAAACAATCCCGGAAAAGCATTAAAAGGCATCAAAACTGACAAGTTCAAAAACGTTTTGAGCAATGGGAACAGCATCTTTAAAGGTGTATTTCTTTTTTTTTTTTTTTTTTTTTGAGTTGGCATCTCACTCCGTCTCCCAGACTGGAGTGCAGTGGCCGGGACCGCAGCCTCGACCTGCTGGGCTCCGGCGATCCTTCCGCCTCAGCCTTCCAAGTAGCTGGAACTACAGGCGCGCGCTA